>JAMKCH010004806.1:0-35150 GCA_023653785.1 Ophioderma brevispina | reverse complement strand
TAGTTGAACAGGTGGTCTAAAAGAACTGCAGAAGATGCACTAACGGGGCGTCTTGACCACTGGCACATACCCATACTGCCATTTTAGTTTTGTCCCCCCCCCCCCCCCCCGAATATTCTTGTTACAAATGCCTGGACCATTCTTTGATTTATCTTGATGTTGGCATTTGTATCATACCATCCACATCCCAAATGAAGTTTATTCATGCCTATATGCAATATTTTTTTTTAAGGATACGCCACCCCCGTATACCACTCTACCGATTTGTTTTTTATGCCAATTTATAGTATATTCTAACTTCTCTTCTTCTTATTAAAAATATTGAACGATTCAAGTGAAGTTTTCACAGGACTCGAACGAGAAACTGTTCTGTTGTGAAATATTTTTTTTTTTTGGGGGGGGGGGCAAAGTGAACTCTTGGGGACAATATCCAAAACTGATATTTTTTAACCAATTTTTGGCCCAAAATCTCGCAGAGTTTTCAAAATTTGGTTATTTTAGGCTCCAACTCGCTGATGTTTTGGCAAAAATTTTATTTTTCTTAAGGCTGGGGGGAGGCCAAATTGGGCAAGAAAAAAATTGGTGGGTGGATGGGGTGAGAACAAATGCCCCTATGCCCTTGCCACTGTCTAATACATAATGCTATGCAAACCATTGAATCTGGCAAAAAGCCAGTTGTTTTGTTGATACTTGAATCAATAGTTTTACAGCATAAAGCTCATACCTACTGTTACACTACAACTGTACTATAACAATTGATCGAACATGAATGTTTCAATTGTAAACCACAAGGTTGTTTTGTGCGGTTAGTTATGCTAAAAAATACGCTGTTCTTGGAGGGGCCTAAATTGTATTCCCTGTTGATATCATGCTCATCGTACAAAAACCACATATTGGTCGTTTTTTTTTCAATATCAGGCAATACATTCTTTGTTTAGGGCATCAAAATTATAGAAAATACAGGGAACGTTTTTTCGAGTTGAAAATTACGTGTTTATGGTGTGATATTTTGATTCGAGAATCCATCAGTTTTGGACTTTCTTTTCAACATAAAAATAATGCAGGAAAAAAACAGGGGATTTTCTTATTGGTTTTCTCCAGATGTACAAGGTAGTTTCCTACAATGATTTCAAGGTGCAACAAGAGATTTTTGAGACCACACAATATGTGGTCCATAATAGGAATTTGTATAGATTAGACACTCATAGATTCTTACTGATAAAATTTGGCTACAGAAATGTCTTAAAGATGAAAACAAGGTGATCTCTGATTTCTAATATTTCAAGATAAAACAGCTGAATTTTGTATTTTCTCCTATACGAAATTTTCACAATTTTTGTAACTCAAAGAAAACATTTCTTCACTTAATCCTTTAGATGTGGAGCTTTTTTATGGAAGACTTTACATCAGGGCAAAATCAGTACCTTAAGAGACACTCTTTCTCAGTGATTTCCCGAAGAAGGTAAAATAATTTGAAATTTGCAGGAAATGCATAAATTGAAAGATTAAGTCTGTATATTCTCATAAGTACGTTTTTCCAATTGAGAATTGCCAGAAAAGGAAAAAACGGCGGTCTTCAAAGATATGACTAACTCCATTCCATTACTTTTGTTTGTAAGTGTCCGTTCGGACAGTAAATGACTAAAAATATCAGTTTCTGGGTGCTTATTCGGATGCTTCTGGTCTTATCATTTGCAGTGTATTGTTGGGTACCGTACGTTGTTATAGACTGGTAAAAATATGATTTTTGATGATTTTTTTTCGATTTAAATTTAGCAAATCACTGAATAGTGCCCTTTAAATTTTTTAAAATTTCAGTGTTTTTTTGTTTGTTGGTTTTTTCTGTTTTTAAATCTTTTTAAATTCTAAAAATCTCCACTCATTGTGTACGGCAATGTCAGTCCTTTCTCGAGTCAATCGTTCTATCATCTAAATATAAAAATACTTGTTTTGGGTAGTAATATTATCGCAATGCTGTTATGCAGAATTTAAAAATCGCCCCAATTCGTTTAAGGGTACAAACTCAATCCCATATTGTTTGGATGCTATTAACCAAGCATAAAATATGCTTATTTAGGTACTTTGGCTGATATCCACCTTTGAATTACAAGTGCCATATTGACCCAAGTATAAGTCCCATATTCAAATATAACCCCACCCCCCGTTATTGAAAGAATCTGAAAAAAAAAAAAAGAAAATCTATTATACATCCCACCACAAGTTCTTTGCCGAAAATCAATAGATATGCAAAGTTGGTGTTCCTATCACTAATGTTTTTGTAAGTTTCTCCCCCAATGTTCAATATTTATAGAGAGTTTGACGAGATGTGTTTGTAATTGCCAAGTAAGTAACTATGCCCATTATGGGCACACTCAATCATGTGTACTTATCATAAAAGGGATTTCATAATTTTATTCATGATAGTAGAGTGATTTCATTCATTCAGCCATGTGATTTAGTATTTTACTATCACATGATTTGGAAATAAAATAGGTGAAATCATATAAAACAATATAACTAACTGCCTATATTTGTGCCTAACTCAGGCAAAGAACAAGAACGTGGTGAAACGTCAAGAATGATAAAGAGAAGGATTTAAAAAGGTATTGCAATTATTGATGGTCAACTATAGAAATTGAAGGGAAAAAATAAAATTACTGATGAAGTTTTATGCCTGTGTGTCCTAAGTTAAAATCGATTATCATAAAAGTCCTAATTTAAAATATTTATTAATCATTCTTTTTTAAATTTAAAAAAAGCATTCCCTACTGGTTGTACGAGTTTATGATACTGGTGTGTTCCATATTTTGGGATATTAACTTAAGAAAGCTGTTGTGCAAATTAGAGTAACTTTGAACTTAATAAATGTACAGAGTAGTTCACTACCATTTATCTGTGCACAAATCTCAAATGTTTCTACTAAATTGAGGGCACCTCTTCAAAAAATGTGTTATTCTAGCTTATGATAACTCTCAATAACTGCTACAATAAATTTTATTTTTGAAGACCTGGGTATAGATGAGTTGACATGTGACGTCAACGCCGGGCAACGAACAAAGCACTGCCCGGCAGTATGCGTGAGCATCTGCAGGACTTGTGCTTTTAAAATTCGTGCTCAATCAGGCATGATAAGGCTATTGAATGCTCTAACTGTATGGGCATACGCTTCGCACCTCTAACATGTTAGCAGGGTGCAAATTCTCCTGTTTAGCATAGCAAAATGCTACCCATTTTGAAGTACCTGCTACACAAATTTGGGCTTGTGTAGCATTTTTTTCAATGCTAAATATATAAAAGCTGACAGTATAAAAGCATCCCCTTTTTTTATAAAATTGTCAAAAACTGCTATACAAAATTTTCAAAGTAATTTGCACACTGCATGTCAGTAGACCAGGTGCTAACTTGTGTTTGTAAACATTGATGTCACATCATCTATACACTGGCTGTGCTTTGTGTAAGCATAAAAAATAACCTCAGTCACTGGCAACATTCAGGATCGATTGTTATTATACAGTTGCAATAACCAGCAGTGTGTATGAGTTTTATAAGACTATTGATTCAAGTATCGCAGAACAATGCATTTCTGCAGGAGCATTTTGCATAGCATTGTCTATAGGGCTGTCTACTCATCCTGGTCACTTGCCGGTGCCAGCCTTTATCATCGGCCCTCGTTTCGCAGTATCACTCCGCGACACACAACACTTGCGCGTACTTTCTAATAAATCCGAATCTTAGTTCATCACAGCCCTGGTTCATCGGAGGTGAAAACAAACATGTGTTTCTACGAGGCCGTTTGCGTTTGGCACCCTTTATTACCATTTCTTTGAATTGTTTCTTGCATGCAAGTGAAACAAATAGGCATTCTAATATGTGCATGTTATTTCTTAAGTAGCGGCTACCATTACAGTCTCCTACTATCGTTCAGGTAAAAATACGGTGCATTTTACGCCAATTTACACGGCGACCTATGGCAATCCCCACCACAAAATGGCCACCCTATAACTTCCCTGTAACGTCAGCATAAACAGCCCTGTAGACTGAGACTACAGATAGAAAGGTAACTGGTTCAAATCCCCATGTTCCTTTTGTTGATTTTTAATCATTCTTGATATTTTCAAGTTGACACTTACTTCTCTTGCCCTAAAATATCAAGAATAATTTTTAATCATTCTTAATATTTTTAGGGCAAGAGGAGTAAGAGTCAACTTTAAAGTCAACCTAATTAAGACATCAGTATAAAGGGTTTACCAGGCTTGGTTATGCTATAATCATTGAAGTAAATGAACGATCACAGAGGCCGTCACAGACTTTTCTTATATTTTACAAACCATTAAAATGGAGATTTATTATGAAATTACTCTTTTTGTAAGCTTATTTTATACATGTACATACCTAAATTAGGTACAATCATATGAATTTGTCTTGAAAGTTCATGAAAATCCCTTTGAAAGTGACAAAACTTTTATGTACTTTTATGAAAATTTTTAACCAAAATAAACTGTCTAGTATGTTGTATGTTCCATGTGGATTTGCTGAAAGCATACAGGAACAATTAAAAGCTACATCTATGTAATTTAGGGGTACTCAGTAAACCAAAAGGACAAGGACATAATTGTCAACCTCTTAAAGGTGCAACAAGAGATTTCAAATAACAGGTGTCCCCGCTAAAAAATATGAAAATTCTGATTTTTGCACTGTTGTAAAGCTTTCTATCTAAAATATCTCCATCTGAAAGGATTACGCCAAGAACTGTTTCTTTGGTTCCAAAATTGTGAAATTTCTAATTTCCTGTTGGAGCAAATACGCAATTCGGCTTGTTTTCTATTGAAATATAATCACCTTTTGTTTTCATTTTAAGTAATTTCTATAGCCAAATAAAAGGTAGGGTATCTATTGCATGTCTAATCTATATGAAATCACTACGTATCACAGAAAATATGGATGACTCGAAATCTCTTGGTGCACCTTTAAATTCATTATTGAACACAATGGCCCAAGAGGTTTACATATTATCAAGCTTGAGAATGTGTTTACAAAGTTGACAATAAAGTACATACCATATTGCCTGTGATAAACACTTTCCTTCTTATAAACGCCCTCAATTTTTTTCTTACGCCAAGAAGATTAATCTTGATTTGACCAAAGAACCCATGCAGTGGTACACAGTTCTTAATTGTGTGTGTACCCGGGTGTGTACAGCCCGGGTGTACAGCACATGTATTGTTTGCACTCTTCAGCTGTGCTGTACCTGAGTGTAAGAGTCTCATATGTGATGCGATCAAGCAAAATGAGTCTGAAGTCGGTCAGGTTCTATTTTTACTTTTCCATGTAACTGTATGCACCATTTAAAAAGCTACATTTTGCTGAAACCCCCATTGAAATTGACCAATTAATTCCAAAGATATAATCAGTTGAAGGGTGCCCAAAACAATAGGAAACAAAAGACATTTTCTCTTTTGTTTGGCTATATCTCAAAATCAATATTTGCGACTTCCGACTCATTTTGCCTGATCACATAACATATTTCCAAGACCAAGGTAAGTGATGGTATAGTCTGTGTCACTACCTCTGTGCAGTGATGTCATAACATTTACGCTCGCGTCAAGAAATGCAGTCTTTAGTGCGCGTGCGTTAAAGTGCTGTCGCTTCAAGTCAGCGCGAGCGATTCATTCTTGCGACCAGCAAATCTCGCGCTGATATCACTGCACGGAGATAGAGACACAGACTATAGCATACCCTGCTTGCAAGCTCAGCTTGAACTATAATGGGTCTGAAATGAGACTAGTCCTCACCAAGCTTTGTATGACAACACTATGTAACAGTTTTTCTGATTGGTTGGGTCAGATTACAAAGTATTGCTGGACAAATTCCACTGTGGAATGACTTCTTTTGCCAATTTATATAATAACACTTTCAATTGTTATACTATACAATTGTGTTAAAGGTGCAATGGGAGACTTCAAATAACAGGTGTCCCTAAAAAATTGAAAATTCTGATTTTTGCACTGGTGTGAAGCTTTCTATTAAAAATACATCGCGGTCCCCGGACCGCGAGTGTCGTCTGCCGTCGCGGTTTGTGAATGGGGCCAGAGGTCACATGAGGTCACGAAGGTCACATGAGGTCACCAACATGTCACCCCCACCCCGCCCACTCCTTTTCACCAAGTTACATCATCATAGCCCTTATGGAACTCATACAGAATGCATTATATTTTTTTTTTTTTTTTTTTTTTGGTGCACCTTTAAATTCATTATTGAACACAATGGCCCAAGAGGTTTACATATTATCAAGCTTGAGAATGTGTTTACAAAGTTGACAATAAAGTACATACCATATTGCCTGTGATAAACACTTTCCTTCTTATAAACGCCCTCAATTTTTTTCTTACGCCAAGAAGATTAATCTTGATTTGACCAAAGAACCCATGCAGTGGTACACAGTTCTTAATTGTGTGTGTACCCGGGTGTGTACAGCCCGGGTGTACAGCCCGGGTGTACAGCACATGTATTGTTTGCACTCTTCAGCTGTGCTGTACCTGAGTGTAAGAGTCTCATATTTCCAAGACCAAGGTAAGTGATGGTATAGTCTGTGTCACTACCTCTGTGCAGTGATGTCATAACATTTACGCTCGCGTCAAGAAATGCTGTCTTTAGTGCGCGTGCGTTAAAGTGCTGTCGCTTCAAGTCAGCGCGAGCGATTCATTCTTGCGACCAGAAAATCTCGCGCTGATATCACTGCAAGGAGATAGAGACACAGACTATAGCATACCCTGCTTGCAAGCTCAGCTTGAACTATAATGGGTCTGAAATGAGACTAGTCCTCACCAAGCTTTGTATGATAACACTATGTAACAGTTTTTCTGATTGGTTGGGTCAGATTACAAAGTATTGCTGGACAAATTCCACTGTGGAATGACTTCTTTTGCCAATTTATATAATAACACTTTCAATTGTTATACTATACAATTGTGTTAAAGGTGCAATGGGAGACTTCAAATAACAGGTGTCCCTAAAAAATTGAAAATTCTGATTTTTGCACTGGTGTGAAGCTTTCTATTAAAAATACATCGCGGTCCCCGGACCGCGAGTGTCGTCTGCCGTCGCGGTTTGTGAATGGGGCCAGAGGTCACATGAGGTCACGAAGGTCACATGAGGTCACCAACATGTCACCCCCATCCCGCCCACTCCTTTTCACCAAGTTACATCATCATAGCCCTTATGGAACTCATACAGCATGCATTATATTAAGGGTTTACATTTTGACCGGTCAAAGGTCACCTGAGGTCACCAAGGTCACATGAGGTCACCAACAAGTCACCCCACCCCACCCCCTCCTTTCCACCAAGTTACATCACCGTAGCCCTTACGGAACTCATACGGCATGCAATATATTAAGGGTTAACATTTTGACCACAGACACACACACAGACACACAGACAGACACACACACACAGACATACGCCAGAGTAATCCCTATGTGCCTTCTGCAATTCTTGCAGACGACACAAAAATATCCATCCCATTCTGAAAGGATTAAGCTGAGAACTATTTCTTTACTACAAAAAATGTGACTTTTCTAATTTCCTATAGGAGCAAATACGAAATTCAGACTATGTTTTCTATTGAAATATAAGCATATACAAATCACCTTTTGTTTTCATTTTTAGTCATTTCTGTAGCCAAATAAAAGGTAGGGAATCTATTGAACATCTAATCTATTTGTAATCACTACATATCACATGAAATATGGAAGACTTTAAATCTCTGGTCGCACCTTTAGACAATTCATTGTTTGTATGTATATTTTAACACTGATAGCATAGAATTCATTAAGCAAACTAATATTTCATGTGTGGTACACAGCTAAGCACAACTATTGAACAGCAATGTATGAAAGCTATAAAAATTACTACACAAGAGTAATTCGGTCTTTGCATTGAACAAGAGGTTCCATTTAAAAGGGCAATCATGACAAACTATAGCTTGCTGTTCCGTGCAATATTGATTTCTACTTCAAATAAAAACACAAAACATTACAGGTTGATCACTATGATTGATGCTTGGATAGTAATTTTCATTACATAGTAATTACAATAGTAATTATGCATGTTTTCGGCAACCTTCGAAATGTTCGCGGTAGGGAGGATCTATAACAATCCGTTGAAATTGAGGAGAGAGAAAATGCGTATCCAAAACAAATCTCTCCGTCATTTAAGACTTTAGAAATACAGCTATTGCTATGTAATTGTAACAAAATTTCAAACTAACAATTTGTGTACAAAACTAATTTGTCTTGTTTCAATCCCGAATTGTGTAATTCAAATGCAAAGATTGTCCTTTTTAAAGACTCATAAACTTAATGTTCCAAAAAATTACCGACACGATGCCATACACGCAAGTATAAATTGACAACGTTACCATTTGAGATTGCAAAAATTGGTTGCCAGATACTGGTGGTCAAATAACAGTCAGTAAAACTGGGTTAATAAAACAAAAACTATTATTTGAAAAAAATAAAATTGATATTTTGAGTGGCAAAAAAAATAAAAATATAAATATTCTTCGAAGGTTTAATGAATGTAATTTATGGCCAATAAGCATTGAGGAAGTTTGGCAGAAATAAGAAATATAACAATGTTGACAAAGCACAAACCTAGTAATCAAATTTCATTATAGCACCAAATTGCCTGGGGCTGGCTATAGCAAAACAAAGAGATTTGGCATCTTACACATTATTGGCAACATACACTACCATATACTTCATATCAACAGAAGAGTCTCAGTATAACCACAATCTGATGGACAGGTAATGTTTTAAATCAGCAATATATACAGATAGATATATAATCACAAACTGAAAAATGTACCAAAATTACACAATAATACAATGTGTAACTTATAAAAATATAACAATTATCAACCTATATTATTGATGTACAAGTCTTAATATTTACTGTACAATCAGTGTTGGGTTTCACAAATTATTAATTGCACATAATTATTGTTATAAAATATTTATTTTTACACCATTCAGGTTGTGCCTCGGTCTGATTTTTACAAAAGAAAAAGAAATCAAAAATTTTGGGAAAACTGGAATTTAATTTCTGTGCAAACTATGCCAAAACTACACCGGAAATTCATCAACGAAATAGACATTCAAACTTGGGTTTCATATCTATTTTATAGTAAGTTGAGGACCCAAAAGTAGGTTGTAAGGTTCTTTCTGATAATTTGTCAACCTTTTAACAAATTTTTCATTTTGGTATAGTAAAATGCTAAGTTAATCGCTGATTCTAGAAATTCATGTACATAGAGAAGAGAAATGAATGCTTAAAACAGCATGCGGAATATAGTAAGCAATAAGTACAGGACCAAATGAATCCTAAATTGCTTACAAAATGTAGTTTGAGCACAAAGTTATGATACTAGCCAAGGCACACCCATTACAAATACTAAAGGCTGACTCAGAGATTTTGAAATATAATTTTTTGTGTATTTATTGAAAATAGGCCAACTAGAGCTAAAGATAGTCACATAAAATGCCCAATTCCAAAGTTTGATATGTATCGGATTTTCGTTTCCATGTAGTGAACCTTTAGTGTAGTATACAGTTTGCCATAGGATATGTGTATAACTAATTTCCGCGATGCGGAAATTTATAACACAGTTGTGGAATTTCTATATGAAGGACTTCGAATTTGAGCTTAGCTATTAAACAGTGTTTAGTATATGAAAAAGCAGAGTTATATGCAAAAAAAAAAACTAATTTGTTTGAGGAATTGAGGGCGCCCTCTCGGGAAATCTCCTAAGTTAGCCTTAACAGATGGCATAGGAGGCTTCACATCCCTCTAAGTATATTCCAAGTTTTCAGTACAAACACAAGCACTTCTTACAGAAATAGGTGAGCAAAGTCTAGATTGCAGCTCTTTTACCCCAGAATTGTCTTAATTCTATTTAGAAAAATTCTAAGCAAGGTGTGACAAAATTTTGACAACTGATATAAATAGCTGCATGCAACGCTATTTAAAAAAATCAGAAAAACCATGGAAAGGAATTAATCCTTGCCATATAGGCCTACAAAAAGTCATTACTTGCATGCTTAGAGCCCTCATATCCAAATCTACCACAGAAATATGTGGCAAACATGGATTTAAAAACAAATACGCGAATTTTGGGTTTGGCACGCGCCAATGCATGGGTGGGATTCAAGATTTGCCGAAAATAGGCAAAGATCCACTTCCGGTTTCTAGAGTCCACTGATAGTGTGTTCAGTGGTCCACGAAGAATTTATACTGATCAGAGTCGGCGATTTTCAATACATAAAAGAATGGGCTTACAGTATGTTTTCATAAAATTCCAGTATTGAATCAAGATTGAATTGTATTCCAATGAATCCAGTGATTTTGATCGCATGAAAATATGGATATTACGGCGAGAAATGTACATCCGAAGTGGTGTTGTAGTGGGCTGCCTCAATTTGGCACCATTGCACGGTGGTCTTATGCGTCGTTTCCACCCATGTGAACTTCCGTTATTATGAGTCGGACAGTACGTAAATTGTAACGTAGCGTAAAATTAAATAATAACCAAATAATTTTACCGAACTTGGCGATGGAGCTTGATTTTTAATATAATTGCAAATTTAGTGCAAATTGCAACACCTATTAAAATAATGGATTTGAAGAAAGAAAGAAACGTATGTTCAAACATCAGTGAAACGTGAACACGAATGATCAAACATAATGACAATGTTAATTAATTTAAAGTATCATTAGTGATTAAAATTATTTAGGGAGGTGTCAATAATTATAAGAAAATGCAACTGGTGTGTCGTGGTAGGGTCATAATACCAACAATGTTTGACGTAGGGATCATGTTCAGCCATGCCCTGGGGCAGATTCGTTTCCAATAGCATACAAAGTTATGTAGCAATTTTGACGACATACTCTATCCCAAGCAGGCATGGATAGCTACGATGTTTGGATGATAGGGCCGTGAACCATTAAATCGCATACGAAAAGGACATTGACACAATAGATAGAACAAGAGGGTGCAGTAACTAATGTAAACAAACCTGACTTTGGAAAGCTCTGCCAGGCAGGGACTTAATTTTGACAGAAAAAAAATAGTGGAAAAAAAAAAAAGTATAAAGGGAAATATGGACTTGCTGGAGAAATTTGGTAAAATGGGAGGGAAATAATAATTTTGGCTTGCAAGGGGAAACTTGCATTTTTTCCAAGCCAGCAAAAAGGTATAAATCACCTCAAAAAGAAGAGAGGGAGGCCTTTAGAAGTAAGGACAGAGGAGTAAGGGAAGCAAGGCATGGTTTGCGATAGATTATTTTTGATGAAACGTGACGTGGTGGGTAACAAATGTTGCCAGACTGAGGGTAACGCTTACCGCCCATTGCTTATTGATCGTTAAACTACGTACTGTCACTGATAGGCTGCAATGATTAACCTAGAACCATGAAAATGGTTATAAGACGTAAGTAAAGCGCTGCCCATTTGGTGTTGTACAAATATTTATTACGGTTGTTGGCCTATACCATTAACAAGGTGAATACTACTTTTTTTCTAGATTTTATGTGGGTTGCCATTTAACATTCTGTGATTCCGGTTAGTTTACATCAGCGCATATTGCATATGGCTGCTCCAGAACTACAAGAGCTCTGCCGATTTTTGCATTTTGACACTTTTTTCCAGACTTAGTGCTGAATTTCTCTGTAAATATAACACTGATCTTTAAGTGAGAGTAATTATTACAGACTAAGTGTGTTTTTTTAGCCGAAATTGGTATTTGTTGTACTTCTGGCGTGATCAGCTGTGCATTCCGCCCCCACAAGCTGATGCGCCGACACGTAATAAAACCAGAAGTGGATCTTTGCCTATTTCGCTAAGCTTGGATTCCCACAATGCATGCGCGTGCCAAACCCAAAAATTGCGTATTGTGTTTGGTCCACAGTGAAAATAATGCTAAGAGAAAAAATAATGTTAAAATCAGTTGCAAAATTGCACTCTGATATTTATTTGTTTTGTTCTGGTTTTGTGGTCAAATAAATGAGGCTTTCAAACAGTACGAGATGGGTGACTTATAAGCAGTCTGTAAAGGTTGGTGGACTATACAATATAATAATACTACAATGGTTTTATAAAAGCGCCATTTCATCAAGCACAGCGCTTGTTGCCTATTATTATATGTGCCATCAGGAAATGTCCACAATCAATTCGCTTCACCTAGGTCGGCAGCTGGCCAAGCGCACAATCCATATCACCATTCGGGTAATTGCCCCAACAGCTACCGCATTTCGTTTGGGTAGACGAAGCAAGCGACGGTAAAGTGCTTGCCCAAGTGCATAAACAAATTGGCGATAGCAGGTCGAACACCGTAACCTTTCAGCCCCCCAACGGACACCCTTCCCCCCCACCCGCCCAGACCCCCACCCCCAATGAAGGATGAAGGACACAAAATTAGCCACCTCAAAAAATGCCTTGCACCCCTTCTGCCCCCACCATCTGAAATGGTCTGGGTCGCCACTGAGTATCGCTACATATCAGTAGATCGTATGTATATCGCCCTTATACAAACAGTGTGTCATCAAATGGCTATCATTTTCAGATTCTGATAAATAACCCTTTTATTGCCAGTTGTGTTATAAACAAAGATCACCTATTCAATATTCTCTGAAATATCTTGGAAAATTTGGCAAATTTCATTTATTTGCAATAGAGATATTTCCTATATGTTCTACAACATTAACTTTGTTAATATATACAATTTCTGTAAAATTAAAAATTTGACATTTCTAGATAAATATGGGTTCCATTTTGGCAAAAAAATTGGTTTAATGGGGTCTTCTAGGCCTACTCCAGGCTCTCAAAGGCACATGCTCACTAACAGCAAAACTGAGGAACTCCCACTTCCACCCAAGTTCAGGGCCAGGGCTTTATTTTAAATGGTTTATGTTTTTACAACATTCAATGATTGTCTCAAGTTTTTTCATGAGTAGTCTGGTTTCCTCCTATTTCAATAATAAGACAGTTCTCATAAAAGATTTACTGGAAGATTGGCCAATCTGGGTGCTCACGGTTGGGTTGTGAACAGCACATGAAAACCTGATTATTGACATCAATAAAAATGATTTATTATTAAAAAAGCACAAGGACATTTCCAGAAAATTGCACTCCCAATTTTTTCAAAAATTGTTTTGCATAGTGAGGAATGCTTACAAATGTATTGGAAATTCACACTTAGAATAGACAAATCAGAATCAGCCAAGTGATGGTCAGAATTGATCCGCCATTACGGGGTCATCCGTACCCCAAAACCAGGGATCCTAAATAAATCGGGATAGGACACTCGATCCACAGCTGTTTTGAAAGTCTCATTATTTTGAAATAACGAGAATCAAACAAAAAATATCAACGGCGACAAAATTTTGATGACTAAGTTGGAGTATTTATGCCATAACTACATCCTGTGTATGTAAATTTGATGAAATTTCATTACGGCAAATATGATTTTTTTTTAAAAATCTGTTTTACATCGACCTTTCTATGGGAAATGGCATATGAGGGTGCTATAACATACAAATTGGATCTTTGTAGGCCTATATGTCAAGATTCCCGCAATGGATTTTTTGATTTTTTGCGGGAGGTAATAGGTCTTGCCTGTCCGTACTTATATCAGTTGTACAAAATTGTGTCGCCCATGCCTTAAAAATTACTCTAAAATTAAAAGAGACAAATTTGCATTGGGTCAAACAGCTGGGGATCAAGAGAATGGAGGCATATTGACATGAAATCTGTATTATCGCTTATAGTTCGCCAGTCGTACGTGGCCACTATTACGCTGCGTCATCCCCGGTATACATCAATCTGCATAAATAACTATTCCTAGCTTATCGAAAATGGTGTTGGACGCTATCACTATCGATCGAAATCGAGTCTATTTGGGCATTTGTGAACAACAGTGTCAACCCGCCTCCACAAAACCTACCCCAATTCTTTGTACGTCTGTAAACTACGATTGAGTAGGTTAATTCCAAAATCTGACCACTTCATCTGCACAATTGGGTGAATTCAAGTGGGAAGCGCTCTGCTATGGCTGCCAAGTGTTGGAATATGTGCTAAACCAGATTGGGATATAAGCCGAAAGTGCCGTCTTTTGATGAGTTAATATTTTCGTCATGCACCAAGAGAAAAAGAAAAAGCATGTTTATCTATAGTCCATTTCTATACATCCATGCAGTGATCTCATAACCTTGACGTAGCTTTTACGCACGTGTCAAGGTATGCCATCTTTGCGCGAGTGTAAAAACGTTGTTGCTTTAGGCCAGCGCCCGCGGTTTACTGGTGCGACCATCAAAATATTGCGCTTACGTCACTGTACAGAGGTAAGGAAATATAGGGACAATTAGTACAGCAGCAAGTTCAAAACTTAGCCTTTTTTGGTTTTTGTGTCTCACTGCTCTAGCCCAATTTAAAGTCACGATCAGTGATGAGCTAGGAGAAAATCTAAAAAAATCATCAAAAATAGATTTTTGCACATTTGTAACCGTTATAAGTGTCCTAAACATACCCTAACAAGTGATAGGACCAAACGCAGCCTATCAGGATAAAATCGGATAATTTTAGTCATAACTGTCCGTCACGACACTTCCTACCCCACTAACGTAATGAATAATTGAATGGGGTTTCATATCTTTAAATATTGATGTTTTAGTAGTTTCTATCTATTTTTCAGTTGGAAAATAACTTATGAGATTTGTACAGAAGTGTCCTTCACTTTTAAGCTATTCCTGCAAATTTCCAAATATTTGATCTTTTGGGTGGATTGGATCATGATAGTGTCTTTAACCTTCGAACATTCTCAGATAGGTGTTATACGACCAATCAAGGCAATTAGATAAATTTTGTATCTCATGTATCCCTTTAATACATAACAATAGTAGTGAATGTATCCAATCTACAGGTATCTTACTTACCCACATTTTAGAGATTCGACTGTGTCTTATTCAGAGTCTCCTCATCTTGTGACTGTTCAGTTTGATCTTGAGATGGTCATGAGGCTTGCGTGGGATTTTCCATGACTTGTTCCTCTCACCCGACCTTCTGTAGTCAATCTAGCTTGACATTCTTTCCTACAAGACATCTTGTTTTCCCGGTTCAGTAAATTCAAGCTGCTCCATCAAAAGGTATTCTTAAATCGAAAGAAAGGTAAAACCCAGAATGAGTAGTAAATTTCAGTTGTTTGAATATGACGTAAAATTAATTTGACTAATACTTACTTTCCACAGTTTGGGGACCAGATTCAATGAAAAAATATAAAAGGCGGCAAGCATGGCATGTTGGCAAAATGTAGGATAGGATACTGATGTAACATGTTTTCAAATTCTCTGTCAAAAAGGCACCAAAATGTTTATAGGTGCGATGAGAGATTTCACATTATAAGGAGGTGTCCCTAAAATATCAAAAATATCCCCATGTGAAAGATTAAGCCGCAGTACTTTGTGCTCACAAAAATTGTGAATCTATTTTATATCTAGGAGCAAATACTTAATTAAGCCAATGGTTTGTGTTGAAATTAAGCACATCAAAATGCCTTTTGTTCACTTCAAGGAAATTTTACGGAGACAAATACAGGTCAGGGGAATCTATGGGAATCTTATATATATGAAATCACTATATATGACCCAATAATGGATGACCCCAAATCTCTCATTGCACATTAACTCGGGCGGCATAAACAAATGTCCGACAAAAGGCCAATGCTGATTAGTATCATCAAACACACACTAATGATGCATGCAATTCATCACACACACACAACGTGGTAACTTATAAACAAGGTACAAAATTTCCAACTTAGCCCGAGACTTATTTTCACAGGAGTTTGGACCATATGCAGGGAGTGCAGGACAGGAGGGAACATGTTCCCAACACCCTTAAATTTGAAACTCCCATTTACCCCCCCCCCCCAGTTTGTTATGAGCCCCAAATTTGTTATGGTGTTGGCATCATGATTTAAATGGGCCGAAGAATTTCTTTAAAATTTGATATATAGTACATTCATTTGTGCTGATAACAAATCTGAAATAAAAAATATGGCTTACCATATTCATTTTTGAGAAAAAAGACTTTCAAAAAGTACATATTTGCTCAAAATTTCACATTATTTACCACGCAACTCTATGGGAAAATGTGATTTACCGATACTAAAGTGCTCCAAAAAGATAACAAAGTGGCCGAACGTTTTTCTGATTTTCACATATGTTTAGGTCTAAGTTGCATACTTGAAAATACCGAAATAAAAAAATGGTGTCACTCTATTAGTTTTCCTGAAAATCGTCGAAAAAGGACATTTTTAGAGGGAAATTTCCGTCTTCACTAGAGACGATGCGTCTCGCGCTATTTTACGCCTATATATGTCATGCAGCAAAACAAAAAATGGGTGCGTGAAAGGTGAGACGCGTAATTAATCAGGCGCGTTCTTAGACAAGTCCCAACAACATCAAAGTTCTACGCGATTTTGCAAACGCTTTACAAATTTGCGTAAATGCAGGAGTGGAAAATCGCTCATGAATTTTTGCGACGCTAAAATCGCAAACGAATACACGCTTGCTCATCTCCGAGTTTATTAAAGTCGGCTTGCGCGTACTCCTTAGAAACCAAATCATAATGCCAACACCTTAAGAAGCCCCCCACTTTTTATTATTTTGAGTAGTTAAGAAGTTTTAAGTAGTTTCAATTAGCAAAAACTTCTAGAAACACCTACCAAATCTTTTGCATGTAAAGGCCACAGCAGCACCATTATTGATCTCCATGGCAACCTGGGGATCTAATTTACCACATGTCTGCAGTAGTTTACCCATAGCTGAAGTCACTAGTAATGAGAAATCAGATTGGCTTTGATGAACTGTACCTCTGAAACCAAATATAAAAATTATTTTTTTTAGTATGTACTGATGGTAAAGCAAAGACCACTACATAATATAAGACATGGTTTTCTTATGCTCTTTCGATACTATTATTATTTAGAGAATAAAGGTATGATTTTGGGAACCGGTACTCTCTTTACGACAAATTGAACCCAAGGCAATAGCATTATTTTAAGTGGAAGAATGAGGCCGGAGCTCCAAATCATACCTTTATTCTCATTCTTAAACAGCTTTATCATTTAAAGTCATCTTTAACCCAAATTCGCGATGCTTTATGGCTTAAATACAACAAGAAAGGACTGCCACCACCCAGTGACAACAATCAAACAACCCGTTGAATGCAACGATCATACGCAACAAGACACAACATTGGCAGGCGCGCGTGAACGTTGCAAAACGCGGTATGACGTGAGCGCTTCAACCTAAAAATAACATCAATACGCAGCGCATACTACCTGGGTTCAATTGTCAAATTGAACCCGGGCATCAGCCAATGAAATTGCTTACATTTTCACAGCTGTTTAAGAATACTAATTCAAAGAGAGCCCTGAAACAGCTCAAAATTGAGGGTGTTATACTGAAGAACACTGGCCTTATGGCAGGATGGATTTATGTGGCAGTCACTCCATAGAAAAATTTAACATTTTATTACACATACACACAGACACATGCACAACAGATTGTTAAGTGGTCCTGCCAGCTATGACGGCGGCCCACAAAAAGGATACAAATATTGCCATTTATGACTATACTTCGTCCGGCCTGAACTAAGGAGTGATGTCATAGCTTTTGCGCAGCTATTGTGCATGCTATCTCGCGCGCCGACTTACTGCGATTCGCACGTTTCAGATTGTGAAAGCTATGATGTCACTCCTTAGTTCAGAAGTATAGACTGTTGCTGTTGAAATTATAACTGAACAAATTGACCTTTGATAAATGCCCAACAATTTTTTTTTTAATTTCATGTTTTGCACCGGTGTTTATTACATACATGTACAACATATAGTTTTTATGCTGCAGTGAATGACAATATTTTTAAAGAAAATTTGAATGCAATGTGTTATCTGAAGAAAATGTCTTCAGTGACAGCTTCACTTACAAGATAGTAATAACCCTCCTATCCTCTGTGGGATTTTCAAAGTCTTCAATCATCCTATGCATGCGTGCTATATTGCCAGGCCAGTGGAACTTCTCGGTGTTGATGACTAACAGGGGGTTATGTATGGACGGATACAGAGATTTTTCTATAGGGTACAGCCAGGCTCAAATATCACTCCAAATGTTAGAGAACAATTGATCTGAAACAAGTAGGTAAAGACACTATCAGGTGATTTGCTAAATCAGCAAAATTGAAAAAAAATCATTCAAAAATCAGATTTTTGTAGGATGTAAAAGACAGGATACTAACTACCCTGAAAATGATAAGACCAGAAGCAGCAACCTAATAAGGGCAATATCCGAAATTTTAGTCATACTGTACATTCGGACACTTACTAAACCACGTAATTGAATGGAGAATCGTTATCTTGGAACACTGCCGTTTTCTTCTATTCTGTCAATCCTACAGCTGGAAAAGGTAACACTTAAGAGAATTCTCAGACTTATCATACTTTGAAGATTCCTGCAATTGCAAAATACTTCAAATCATGATAGTGTCTTTAATTAATATCACATTCAAGAAAGAAAACCTAAATACGGAAACTATTTTGCTGAAAACAACAAAGTTCATTGAATTGCAGCAATTTATAGTGACACTTCATCAACCGTGGACTTGTGGGTGACCCACTCATGATCCAATGTTTCCAAAAATGTTTATCCTCACAATGGAAGTATATCGCATAAACCATCCGATTCAAAATTTAGAGTTAACCATTGGTACAGCTGTTGAAAGTAAAAGCAAAAAGGGGTGTTAAAATTGGCAAACCCAAAGACATCTGTTGTGTTATAAATGTGGTATACACATTTGTGAGAGTTGTTGTCATAAAGTCAAAAGGAAACAGTTCCTGGGTCTAAAATTCCACTGAGATAATGAGAAAAATATTGAACTTCGTTCTGATACCAAAATCTCCATTTTTGTTGAAGTGGGAGACGAGGTTGTCTATCGTCACCCACCACCTTAAGCAAAATACATGGTCTCAGCACCCTTGATTAAATTTGCTGGTCACAGGGCCCAAAACACACCATAACCATTTAGAACCAAAGTGAACAAAATAGAACTCAGAACTTTATGCTGCAGATTAACATGTCACCGTCGAATGTCGAGAATAGTAGTTACAAGTACCCGGTTGTCTGACATAAATGTCCAAAATGTCCATCGGATAACCTTAAGTCTTGGAGGATATACTATACTAATAACTATGTTTTTTTTTTTTAATATGAGCTTGCTATTTGGGGTTAAAACAGCCTTTAATTAAATGAGCTAAAATTTTAAACGACTTACTTGAATCCTTTCATCTTGACAAGTGATACGGAGCGGTTGCTCCTCCAAAGGAATGACCCATGATGGGCTACTTTAAATTCTATATCAAGTCGATCCTATATAGAAATCAAGCACACAACGGTGCATATAACTAATTGTCATTATCTAGAGCAACAGAGAATAATATTTGCATCAAAAACTTAAAGTGACAGGAAGGAGGAGAAGTTTTTTTGTAGGATACGAATTCTCTCAAAATTGCACCCGGGATCGATTGTAGACCACCTACCAAGAACGTTCCGAAGGTTTTATTGGACAAAAAAGTACAAAGAAAACAGCAAAGCTTGTTTTGACCTTGCCTGACTATCGTATTGTCCCCATAGAACACCGTGCTTGACGTTCTGTCATGCACGACAGACAAAAGTACTAAATAATCATGTTATTACATAAAGACGGCGTATTCGGCTTATTCACTCAGGTGTGATCTAATACATTGGGAAAGCATTCCAAATAGCAAAAAATACAAAATTAAAAAAAAAAAAAAATTGGGGGGGCCGCTTCTTTCTGGAAATCTCCTCATGTCTCTGTAAAGAGGGCATTCATGATCCACAGTCTCGCCCGCTCTCCTACCTAAGAAAGTGAGATTATTATGTCATCTAAACCATCGGTTAAGTATATTGGTACCTTTCTTACGTGCAAATTCGATATCTACTCTTCAAGCAATTGCCATTTTTTGTACTGTCTGTTCGTAAATAGACAGAAATTCCTATGGGGCAGCATGATACAAAAATCACTGCAAATTTTTTAAAATATTCTATTCTTGAGGATAGCTATTGAACCATAAACAAAGTATTTCCAATATATACCTTAAAATGTGCGTGTTGAAATTCATTGGTTTAATGCCATGGGCTAATCTTTTCTCCTTTGTGCAAGCTTTTCCATTAGATCCAGGGCCAATGGCATTCATTGCTCTTGGATTACCTTTCAATTTTAAAAAAAAAAATGTTGGTGTCTGATGTGACCGCATGTGTGCGCTGTTTCGGAATGCAAGTTGTTTAAAGCAGAAATATCAAATTGTATTACTTGGGACTTGATAAAACATAGCTAGTCACCCTAAAACTCTTGCTTTTATCATGCAGTTCATATTTAGTGCAATTTCCCATCTGATGGATAAAAAATAAGCGACAATGAAAGGTATCCCTCTTGTATCACAACTGCTCCATCAAACAAACAAACAAAACAAACAACACAGTTTCTCTTCAATCCGATGCCATTGCAACAACAAATAATTGGAATTGAAAACGCATGCAAAAGTTGTTGGCTTATTGGGTAGATGAATGAAATTGAATAATGTTACGTCACTATGCAATAGGAATTTAATTTTGGCCCAATCTGCTAAAAAAGGGTCATAGAATGACCTATTAAAAGTAACAAATTGGAAAAGTGTGGAACAAGGGGACAAGTTTGTACAGGGTCAATATAAAAAAGTTCTAATTTAGTTTACTGTTCACTATATGTTTAGTGGTTATGCGAAGAAAATAATGTATAATTTGTCTTATTTGGACATAAGTTTAAGAAAAGATTGGTTATAGTTAATCCTGGGGCAAAATTTTTAGAGGGTTGCACCGACTGTCAAAACTGGTGGCAAAATATTGCTTTTTGATCATGTTTAAGACTCCAAGAATTGCCAAATAAATTTGTTTCACTTTGCAGCTAACAGTGAGTTGAAGTTAAAATGAGTCATTAAATTATAAATTAATCTAAGTAACATAAATAAAAGAAATATGATCTGTTGTACAGATCTGTTAGTGTGGGTCGGTATGTCAATGAAACAGTTACCCGTAGGATTGGGTGCTCTAAAGTGAATTTTTCGGCGTTTTTCATTCAATAGGGACCAGACGTCAGAAAATGATGGGGTTGCAAATTTTGGACTGCTGCCCCCTCCTCAAGGGGGGGAAAGGTTACTAACAGAAGAAAAATTAAAATCGAGTCAAATTGTGTTTTTTTTTAATGACATTATTAAACATGTTCGTCTCCTTATAAGGATTAGAAAAGAGATATATTTTGCATAGGTTCTGACCTTTAGTTAAGCGCTATTAGCCCCATAATGGTTCAAGGTCATCCTGAGGGTAAAATTTACCCAATGCTCAGATTTGTTGATGAAATGGTGAAAGTTGGTTGTATTGTCCACCGGATCCCAAAATGTATTATTTTACAGTGTGTGTGACATTTGGATGGCTAAATTACATACCAAATGTCGCAAGGGTCTAATGATGGTCCTATGGGGGAGTCACCAGAATTTTCCCTGGATGTCACAAATGGTGATATCAAAAGATCAATTAAAATGCATTTCTGTTTCAGTATGACAAAAGGAATCATTTTGACAACACTTTCAAACAACATCGGAGCATTTTACCCCCAGGGTGACCTTGAACCTTAGGGGCTATACCGCTTTAACTAAAAGGTTGGAACCTTGGCAATATATACTTTTTCTATCCGTATGACGAGAGAAAACGCGTTAGTGTACATTATAAGAACACAAATGTGACTCGATTTTAAATTTTTCCCTGTATAACATTTGCCCCTTGAAGAAGGGGGCATCAGTAGGAAAAATTTTGCACCCCATCATTTTGAACAGTTAGGTCCTAGTGAAACCCAAACAGCAACAAAACTCAATTTAGCATGAAATCTATGGCCAATACACATCAACCCACACTATGGTGTGTGTAGAACAATTGGAAGAGTTTAGAAAGTTCTGGAATTGCATTTACGTCGAGGAGTTGATGGAACGTGCATCACTGAACCTTCAAAAAAAGTCACAGAAACATTTGGCAAAGAGTTGTGCTCTACCCACTGCTTTCACATTACCTGTTGTTCCCGGTTCAACGTCTATTGGTTGGCTAGTATTATGTGGTATACATTCCTGCACCATGCCTGCACGGGACCCGCCACTCGCCTCGTCCTCCTCTTGTAGGACCTCTTTAAATATATATGTGCGCATTGCTGACCATCTCTGCAAAGGTATGGATCAACAACCACAGTGAGCCTAAGCAAACACAAGGCATAACAATTTACTTGCCCGACTCCTGATTTTTTAGGACTATATAGGTCTGTGTTACTATACTCGTGCAGTGACGTCAGCGTGAGATTAGTTGGCGCAAGAGTAATCGCTCGCGCTGACTTGAAGCACCAGCGCTTTCACGCGCATGCATAAAGACAGCATTCTTGACGCATTTCACCACCGCACAGAGGTAGGACACGGACTATAACAATATTTTTTCGAGCCAACAAGGTACCGTGTAGCGATAGAAGTACTCACCCGTTTACAACATGTAATTTGCTTTGTATTTTAGGAAAAAGATCATCACCAGCATATCCATACTTTCAAAATTCATTTGAATCGGACATACCACCTTAACGCGAGCCGTAATAGTTTATTACAATAGCCCATAGGATACTCTAAATGTACAATTAATTTCTGGTAATCTTAAACAACCCATATATCTATATACTTGTAACATCTGATTGAGGAAAAAAAGAGTTCAGCCAAGATATTTTGTTGTGAAACTAAATTTGAAAGTTCTCGGCTTTCACGCTATTATCAAAGAATATAAGCTGGTGGGCCCGACTCCAAAAATATTGCGGTCCCCCATCAGAAACACTTGGGTGCTGCCGTCACGGTTTGTGATGATTGGCCTCATATACCCTTTGACCTTGACATGTGACCTTTGACCTTGACATGTGACCTTGGACCTCAAACAAATGAGGGTTGCATGTAATCCATAAACCCAAGTTTGGTACCAGCTGAACTTCAGCTTTACAATTCAGGTCACACTTCACATTTTAAGCCCGATCTTACAACTTGACATCACATGACCTTTGACCCTGGTAGTGACCGTTGACCTTGGTATGTGACCTTGACTCTTGGTATGTGACCTTTGGACCTTGGTATGTGACCTTTGCCTTGGTATGGGGACATTTGACCTTGGTAGGTGACCATTGACCTCATCAACAATGCAGGATCCCACATTGCACCTATGAAAAACCCCTTTTCACCCAAAAAAAAAGTTTGGTTTAAATCCATGAAGTATGCAGATATTACTGGACAAATGTGAACCCTTTTTTTAAACAACAGACTTACATCAACAACAGAATACATCAATAACAGACATAATCAACAACAGACTACATCAAACTACAGGATACATCAACAACCAGACTAACCATCAACAGACAACTGGGGACAAAGTGATCCCTATGTGTCAGGCGGCATAAAACTTACATTTTATGAACTATACACACATACACAACACACACATATAACGGATGCTGGCGACCTACAACGAAAAAAAATACATCCTTTCTAATAATACCAAAAATCTCAGATTTGATTGTGAGGTGAGAGGTGGGGTCGAGGCTACTTGCCAAAACTCAATTAGACCTTGTATTTACCTGTGTGTCTACAGCAGCCACCATAAACCCCCTGGAAGCAAGTTCCACACATATACTACTATATGTGGTCCTACAGGCCCTAGTCCATGAGAAATTTATGACTGGTAGCTCTCTGTGTATCGACAGCGAGCATCAAGGGATGGAAATTGGAGTCCGTGTCATAAGACAACAAAACAATTTAAACCTGTAAAGTAAACTGTTTAGGTGTTATAAGAGGTGCATGTATTGGTCTCAGAATGCTGCTTTGTTCAACGCTGGGAGGGGGCAAGTACAGAAAAGAAAACAGTGCCCCGATCTGAGATTCGATGCCAATGTTCAGTTTTAGTAAAATCAAGCAGGATAATGCTTCTGTAAGCATAGTTTATGTTTATAACATTTAAAACAATCAAATTTTGCCACGGCCTCCTAGGCCTGATGAGGAATTTTGCCTACAAAAACTCATTTTGGTTGCCCCATCTCACTGTGTCCCTGTATGGGACCACGACAGTTCCCAAAAATGGTGATCCCCACCAATATTTTAAAGAAAAAAATCCTGATTCCTGTCACCTTTGATAATTGCCATCAAGATTTTTCAGGAAACCTCACCCCACTCTTTGACATTTTCATTTTCATAAGCATTGCATAATACTGGCGAGTCCAGTTCAACCATGTTATGTTAATGCTGGTTCATCAGATTTTTTGTTATTCCTTATTGTATACATATCTTATTTAGTACATTATTTATCATATTATATTTTGTTGTATTTGTATGAAATGTAATATAAATTTCTTAACAAAAAATACTGATATGCTTTTATTATTAGTTGCAAGGGCATTGTAGCACTGGGTGCAGAGTTGTTCCGATTCAAGCCTACCAGTTCTCTACTTAATAAAAGACCCGGACACTCATATATCTACAACCAAGTTTTGTGAGAAACAAAACTGTGGTTTTGACGATAGGTGCACTAAAGCAATATATACAATATCTATAGTTTTTACTGTACCATAACTATGGTTAACCATTAAAAAGGGCGGATTTTGATCTATAAATTTGAAAAGAAATACATTTGGAAGCTGAAATTAGGAAACAGGTGAAATTATATAATTAATAGGTATAATAAATGAGGTAAAATAAATGGTAACTATACTTTTTTAATGTGCAAGTACCTCAGTCTAAAAAAATCAAGTACCAATGTAAAATTGGCATGGATGCAATGAGTGTCGTACCTTTAATGGTGGATATTCCATCAAACTTTGGGATAAGTTCAAATAGTTTGAGATGGAAAACACCTCATACAATGACAGTGGCTTTGGGGCCAATTAAGAGTTTTTAAAATATTCATGGTGACAATCTTATGGAATGACACATTTGCAATTTGCCATTCAAATTACACTTTATTTTGACTTTGGACCATTAAGATGAAGGTTTCAGGAGTCCAAGTCGCTGATGTAGTGCACATAGTATCCACTGGTTACTGGTTCATGCCTTGGCTCACACAGCTCTTCCGAATTATGATTGCCGTAGGATTTGTGTTGTGATCAATGTGATCAAGTGGCTCGAAACCAAAAGTTAGGTGAGCAGTTTGGACCTGGACAACGGTCTTATTCTAACACGCTCTACATCAGCGAATAGCAAACCATGATGGTCTAGCACAACTTCCAAACATGGACACAATGTGGCCAAAATTAGGTGCAATAAACCATTTAATAAAATGTTTAGGTGCAAAAACTTGTAGCATTTCGGTAAACCAAAACGGGACATCCTTCAATGAAATTTAAAGGGGGAGACCGGATTTAAATAATAAAGTTTTCATCATGATAAAATGGTATTCACCCCCAAACCCCACCCTGTAAAAGTTTCGCGCCGTTATTTCAACATGTTATTTTGATGTGAGAGCTAAAAATTGTTGATTTTGTAATCCCATTAAAGAGTAATGTTGTAAAATTAATATTGGTAGACCAACATGGGGCACATTTTCGCTCATTAACATCCACACCAAACATCCTTTAGACCTAAGTTCCCACTGGGAAAATAGTGAAAACAGTTTGCTTCTTCAGATACCAATATTGGCCCCACTTCGGTTAATAACATCGGGGTTCTGGGGATGAGGCTATTTATAGCGATGGACCATGCCCTTAAATTCCTGTTTCCTGATATTTATTCAGCAGATGCAAAAAAAAGCAATAAGCACAGCAAACCCTGCCAACTGCACCACAACCTATGAACTAGGCAGGAAATTGACGCAACGTGGCGCTACAAGGAGCAGACCAGTTAAACCCTAAGAAATTAGCGTTAGCATGTAGCGTAAATCTGTGCTGGAAGCCATGCTGATGCGTATGGACTGTCCAGCTCGTGAGAGGTGGATCAGTTTTGGGTAGTAAAGTTACAGAAGCTCCGTGAGGAAAACAAAAATAAGGAGAATATTTTTTTGGCATTTTATTTCTACCTCGGTAATCAATACTCATCCAAATGAGAACAAGACATATAAAACAAGACATATAGTAAGCTTGAATCAAGCTGGAACCCTGTGTTACGAGAATTCTATGAGGTTCCATATGACCTTTGACCTAGGGGTCGACGCCTACCCCCAATGAATCGTTGGACGGGCACCCAGGATATCTACATGCTAAGATTGGAGCAGAGGCTGCTAACTAGTGAGCTAGAGATATTCAAAGATTTTCAGCTATGGTTCTATGGACTTTGACCTCCAGTCATCAAGACTACCAATGATCACAAAGGGGCCCTGTTCAAATGCAAGCGTTTGGGCTGAGGCTGCCATTGCTTTTGAGATGCTAGAGGCATTATTTCATTACTAAAATGTGATTGATTGATTGATTGTTGGGTGAGTGAGTGAGGGTTGGGTGTGGTGGGTGGCTCCAATGGGCTCATACATGACATAAACAACAGTTGATAGCCCTCTGAGTAGCCAACCAAAATAGTGCTTCTATATTTCTGTGTAAAATTTAAATAACATATTCTTACAGTATCTTTACAAGAACCAAAGCTGTACATAGGTTTGCTTTCTTCCTCATTATGCTTTCATTTAGGTTTGACTAAGGGAGAACCTATCCACTAGCATCTACAATAAACAAGACAATATATTTTGTATTTTTTTGTGCATAATTCTGTAAATAAGGCTCAAAAAGAATGTAAAAAAGTGTCACCAGCAACATAACGTGTAAGGAAGCCTTAGCTCTAAGCATGACTGTGAAAGTTATTCACACTACCCATCAATGGTATGATCACACTTACCCATCAATGGTATGATCACAACTTACCCATCAATGGTATGATCACACTTACCCATCAATGGTATGATCACACACTTACCCACATGAGTATGATTGTCATTTCTCTACCCATCAATAGCGTTCTGATCACACGTACCCATCAATGGTAGATCCACCACTTACCCATCAATGGTAGATCCCACTTACCCATCAATGGTATGATCACACTACCATCAATGGTATGATCAACCACTTTATCCCCATCAATGGAATATAGATCACACTTACCCCCCATCAATGGTATGATCAAACTTACCCATCAATGGTATTGATCACACTTACCCATCAATGGTATGATCACCCCTTACCCATACAATGGTATGATCACACTACCCATCAATGGTTATTCACACTTACCCATCAATGGTATGATCACACTTTAACCATCAATGGTATGAGCACACTTACACATTTCAATGGTGGTGTGGTATGATCACAAGTTACCCATCAATGGTATGATCACACTTACACCCAGTCAATTGTATGATCACACTTACCACATCAATGTGTATGATCACACTTACCCATCAATGGTATGATCACACTACCCATCAATGAGTATGATCACACTTAACCCATCAAGGTTTGATCACACTTACCCATCATGTGTATGATCACACTTACCCATCAATGGTATGATCACACTTACCATCAATGTATGATCACACTTACCCAGCAATGGTATGATCACACTTACCCCACAATGGTAGATCAACTTACCCATCATGGTATGATCACACTTACCCATCAATGGTATGATCACACATACCCAATCAAAGGTTGATGATCACACTCCCATCAATTGGTTATGATAACACTACCCATCAATGGTTATTCACACTTACCCATCAATGGTTATGATCAATCTTACCCATCAATGGTATGATCACACTTACCCCTCCAATGGTAGATCAAACTTAACCCATCAATGGTATTTATGATCACACTCTCCCATTCAAGTGGTATGATCCACTACCAAACAATGGTATGATCAACACTTACCCATCAATGGTATGAATCACCACTTACAAATCAATGGTATGATCAACACTTACCCATCAATGGTATGATCACACTTAACCCATCAATGGTATGATCACACTTACCCATCAATGGTATGATCACACTTACCCATCAATGGTATGGATCACACTTTCCCATCAATGGTATGATTTCACACTTAACCATCCCAATGCGTATGATCCACAGCTTACCCATCAATGGTAATTATGATCAACTGACATCAGAGGCAGCTTACCCCCCAGACAGAGAACAGTCCCTTGCCAACCGGGATGCTATTGGTGGCATACCTTGTCAACGGCCACATGACAGCTGCTGGGGGTTGACGACAACAACGACGACAGAGGGACAGGTATAAACGTGCTGAAGGTTAGAAATATTGGTAATAACCACTGGTTGTTTTTGGTGCAACAACACATGTGAAAGGGGGAAAACAAAAGTGGCTTGAGAAATTTGGGTTCACTCTTCAGTAAGACAAGAGCGGTGTTTTGAGTCCAATCCCACAAGGCACCCAGTTTGGGGAAATTTCACTTTTTTTTTTTTTTTTTTAAAAACAAAAATCTATTTCTTAACACATAAAATCGATGAGTTTAACCACTGGTTTTTGTCCAAAGCATTAATTACTTGATTATTTTTGCATAATGAAATGTCTTGTGGTTCTTTAAAAAACTTTGGAACACTTTTTTATCCCAAGTACTGACAGTGTTTAGTTACAATATGATTATAGGTTATCATGCTATGAATCATGGGATGTTCAAACACCCTCTGATGTACGACATCATGAAATTAGCCCCAGCATGAAATCGTCCTTAAAGGATCAAAGGATTTAAAAGGATTGTACAGCTTTTTTCCGTAAAAGAGTCTTTACTCTAGTTCTAACTCATGAATATCTCACCAAGGACACACCGGAAATTTGGGGAAGCTTTATATAGGGACATTTCCTGATCACAGCTTTAAATTGTCCCCTGATTATCCAAAAAGACAAACTGTTGAAGATCATATATATGTATAGGGCGTTGAAGTAAGTGTAAATTCAATTTTTTTGCAGGAAATTTGGCAAACTTTTGATGATTCAAACAAATTTAGATAAAGTATTAAAAAGGTGGGTGACCCGTCATGTATTTCCATTCTATGATGTTTTATTCTTCACATGGAAGAATATCACCACGAAATATTACTCACCAGGAAATTTTGTGAGATTATTCTATAATACAGTATACTTACGAATGATCCAAACTAGTGCATACCATTTTTTGTTGCCTCAAAAAAGGCCTCGAGACACCCCTTAATGCCACATTAAAAATTTAGGTCACACCCATCCTGTAGCGTCCAACGATTGACATCGGTACGGCCCATCACTAAACGTCGCTGGCAACCCACAATTCCTGCTCATTTTGTACCTTCACCAAGGTCCACTTGCGGGGAAGGGCCTTGGATGAGGTTACTAGTTGGATTATTTGTAAGTATACATGTATGTAAATAGAACTAGAAATTCGCGGTTCTCGGCTTTCTAGGTGTCGGTTTGCTCGTTAGTTGGGGAATGGTTGGGGGGGGAGGGGCTGGTTATAAAATGTGGGTTGCCAGTGGGTTCGGTTTGCGGTGGTTGTGATGCTTCTGTTCAGAACCTTATCGGTCGTCTCGAGCCATTTGTTAACCGCGGTTGGCTGAATTGTATGTTTGAATTGAAGCAGACGTTTTTCCTGCAAGGTGTTTAGATTGTTGAATGATGTTAAAATAGTGAATGTAAGTCCGTGGAGGCATATTCAGGCGACTTTGCAAGTTTTTTAGGTTGGCTGTTAACTGGAATCAGTTGGATGCATCTATCTTATCTATTTCCAATCATTACATACTCAGTAGTAGAGTAGGTTTGTACCAGTGTGAAGAAAAGGTGCTTGTCACAGGAACAAAGATACAAAGTGTTGCAGGAAGAAAAGACTGGTTGCCAAGTAAACAGAAGGTTCGTGTGGCTAGCTAGCGGAGAGAGTGTGATGGCTTCAGGCGACTCCGGAAAAATCTCCAGGGAAAGCTGAACCCAGTAGAGAGGTAGGGTTGTTCCGATGCGATGACCACTTAGAAAAAAACCTGTGCTGGTTAAGAAAGAATTCTACATGTACAGAGGTGCTGTTGTAGCTGTGGTGGTAGCCCCTAGTTTTGCTTGGTTCTGATATTTACACCATGCAAGTTGTAAGTGCACAGGAGATGGATGTCCAGAATTGAAGTGTAAGTTTCTTGACAATTGCTTGGAATATGACGCCAGGGGTTTACAATAATGCAATTCATTCGCGAAACAATTCCTTCGTTTGTTTATTTTATATTATATTCTTGTTTATTGATTTGAATTTATAAGGTTATATTTGAGCATAGTGGTTTTATTTTGTTTTTAATTATGTAATTGTATATGTGTTCATTTTTATTTATTTATTTAGTTGTTGATTTTTTTTAACTATTTAGTCATCTTAATTGTTTATTTCAATTTATTGTAACCGATTACTTATTAATAATTTAGGGTTGATTTTATTCTATTAGATTTTTCATTGTGATTTTTTAGTTATAATGATATGGATTTATTCAACATTTTTGGTTTTAATTGGATTTGTGTTTATTGCTTGTTTATTTTACTTATTTAGTCATCTTTATTGGTTTAGTGTTACGTATTTAAGTTTTTTTCATATTAACGATTTAGATTATTAATTATTTTGTGTTATATACGGCTTGGATTTTATAATTTTATACTTGTTATTATTCTCCCGTTTATTTTATTTTCTTACCATGTGCTTTTTTTTTTTATTATTTTGTCGTTTTCTGATCATTTATTTGTACTGATTTTTAAAAAATTATTGGTTCCATTTATTTTATTCATTTTATATTTATTCTCAGAGAAGGCGCGATATAAATATCTGTTATTATGTTCTTATTTCTTTTTTATTTTAATCATTTATTTTCATGATATTCTAAGACTAGGGTACACAAGATTGTATTTGGTTTATTTTTAAATTATTTGTTATATTTTCATCATCTGTTTATGATTATTTTTCGTTGTATTTGTTATTTCTACTTGTACTGATTTTTTCTTATTTCATTACCATTTGTTATGATTGAATTGTTATGTGTTAATTTCTTTGTTTATGGCTTTGTTATTTGTATGACTTCTGTGATGGTCTCATCGTGCGAAAAAAACATCTCTGTTAAACCCAAACATTAACAATGTCTAAAAAAGCAATTAAAGAATCCCCCCCCCCAAAAAAAAATCAGCCGAAAAGTGGATTAGAACCCAGACCAACGGGTCCTTCTAACGAATCATATCTAAGGAATCAATGAATGTCTGCAGAGCCACGAGGTATTAGCCAAAACAGAGAAGCTGGCCAAACATTTCAGGCGCCACTAGTTGTGTAACGTCACTTAGTGTTACCGCAACGCATCTGGGTATTTTCAATGCAAACACGTATTACTCCGGTGGATACTATTACTCCTGCCGATCTTCAGAGAAAGAGGTAATGCGAGATACAGTATTTATCAGCTACAAAAATATTTCAGATCCTAAAAAAACACGAACATACATCTATCATCTACAAAAAAATATTGCAGCTCTCTAAAAAAACACGAACATGTTAGGCATAATGATCATTGGTGGGAAAATTACTACGGCCGACCTTCAGAGAAAGAGGTATGCGAGATACCAGTAATCATCTACAAAAATATTTCAGCTAAAATACCACGAATATACCTATCTATCATCTACAAAAATAATTTAGCTAAAAAAAACATGAACAAGCCCTAGAATGATCATTGGGGGAAAATGGACAACAACAAAATTATTCGTCCTTTCGGGCACTGCAACAATGGATATCATTGGTTGAATTTCATCAAACAGCTCTTCCGGGTAACCCCCCCACTATTAGCTTGACACGTCAAGCCGGTGCGGACACGAACCACAACCAATAGCTACCAATGGCGGGTCTAGTCAGAGCAACCTGGGACTACCCGCTATACCACAAGGGAACTTACCCATCTACCCTACGTTAAAAATCGCCCGAGGGGAAACACCATCACTAATTTCCTTTTTGAAGCAACATTTATTCACTACACGTATACGCCATTTTAAACAAAATCCGAACTCTAGAAAGCGCAATTTCAGATACTTCTTTAAAGCAGTGATAGCTGATCTCGTACTTACTTCAAAATCCAGTAAACAAACCCAAACTTCCATTTAAAAAAAAAAAAATTGTACAAAAAACACGTTTTTACCCAAAAAAAACTTTAAGCTAAAGAATTACAACGACAATTTCTAGGGGGCCAAACACCAGCACGACGTAATTTCAGGTACATTTTCCACCGGCCGAAATTGTCCGACATGTACGGACATCCGCGAACAAAAAACGCCCCCAAATGGCCCGAGTAAAGTAATATACTGTCGCACGCGACCGTAATAATCTCACAACATTCTGGGAGTATATTGCTATTCACACATTATAGACATTAGAAAATGATTCCAACTAGTGCATGACTGCCACACTGGTCACTAGGGGGAGGAAGTGGAGCCGGTTGGTGTCCAGCTGCGCTGGGTTTCTCGCAATTGACATTTTATGGAAGCTGAAATATTTTGCGCCACAATGTACAGCAAATCACACAGATGCATCACATGACAGTTATGCACTTACAACCTTATTGTGAATGCATTCACATGATGTGAAGAATGCATTCCTTGTGGGATGTCAAGGGTCCTTTGTAAGCCAGGAGGGTGTGGTGTACTATTGAGTCAACCCACAAGCCACCAGTTTGTGGGAAATTTCACTTCAAATAGGGTCATCAGGGGCAGATCCAGATTTTCAATAGAGGGGCGCCAAATTTTCAAGGCGCCCACAAAGCTAGATCAACACGGCCACCGACGCCCTGTACCCTCTTCTTAGAGATCTACAGGGAGCCCTGTGCGTTAAAGTCCATTTTATAGGTACACACAGAGAAATAATACAAACCTGTGTAAAAAATCGCATGTTACGATGTAAAAAACAGAACACCATAATTTTTATGTAACAATTATTAAAACTGTTAAATGTAAAATGTATCCATTAATTATGTTAAAAGTGGTACATAAAATAGATGATTATCCGTTGTGTAAAAATTTACCAAATCTTATGTAACTTAAAACCAACCATAATTTATGTAATAATTCTTGTCAGAAATATGTAATTTATGTAAATTATGTAATCACTTGTTATTTGTAAATATTTGAACCCCACTTGTAATCTCTTTACATATAAAATTAGAAAATATTGAACACATTATGTAAAATGCTTACATGTAAATTATGTAACATGTGAACACAATTATGTAAAATGTTAATAATATAGATGTAAATTAGGAAAATAATTCACACAAAAATAGGTCACACAGACACTTCAGTATAACAGAATTCAACAAGTTTACTTCAGCCTCAAAAAAAACAACACGTTATAAAGTGACTGACAATTTGTGCACCTTCCCGTGGGTGAGAGGCGAGTTATTACAAATGACCGCTGTATGCCTGTATAATAATACAGTAGTAAACACTGTTGGTATAGTATGAGCCCACAAACTTCATATGCAAAAATGGTCACTCCTTACTATAATCGCACATACTTTATGTATACACGTATTGACCCTGTGTGTTCAACTGACTGATATAAAGCTTACTTTTCGTTATGACCCATCATCCTGAGAAATATAAGCACAGGCTCATATTCCCTGGTTTAACTATCAGGATAACTTGTACACAAACGTATCGATACAGATAGAACACTACGTTAATAGAAGTCCCCAATAACCCAAGACTCCAAGAGGCTACGCCACTCTCCAAAATCCTCCCTTTTCAATTGTGCCGCGCTCGCTCGTGTCGTGTCATCACATAATTATATGTAAACTTCGCTAACTTTTACCGTGCATTAAATAATGGTTTACAAAACCACATATGTAAATGAGTTGTTTACATTATTTTATGTCTTTTGTTTTCTTTTTACAAAACGATGCGTAAATTTTACATTAAAATAAGTAAAATAATATCATGACATATCAAATATGTAGTTATAACTTTCATAATGTTATGTACGGTATATTTACCAGTTTTACATAAAATATGTAATTTTTTAAAATTAAATGCCGTTTTACATATATTAATAGTGTTTTCTGTGTGTATACAGTGCACCCGGCGCTCTATACGCGGCGGCCCGGCGCCCTGTGCTATGCAAAAAATAGAGGGGGCACGCGGCGGGTGCGCCCCCTCTAAATCCGCCACTGGTAATGTTGGATCCCACAAAAATCACATAAAAACCCTTGATTTTATGTTCATTTTTAGCCCAATTAATTAGTATTAGGGAATTTTTCGCATGATCATGAAATACCTTGTCGGTACTTTTACTTGGAACACTTTTTACCCTAAGTATGACATGTGTTTAGTTCCATACCGTATAGGCACATGCAATGTATGTTCTCCTGGGATTGATTCAAATGCCTGTCAGAATTTAACATTAGAGTTTCTGCCAAAAAGAATCGTGGCAGCGTATTAGACCTGCTGCGTACATAAGCGTTTCAGCGTATGACACGAGCGTACAAGCTTGCATAGAATGTCCGAGCTGCGAAAATACGCCAACATTACCGCGTTGCTACGGCGCCCTACAAGTATTCCACGTGGCCACGATTATATGCGGAAACTGTAGAGCCCATATGCATGCATACCGGTCTGTAAAATGCAGAAATAACGTTTGGAACGGCCAAATGTGCATATTCATGTGCATTTTGGCTGATACTTTCGAGATGTATTCCTTCAGAAATCCTGTAAAAAGTGACAAACAAAAAAAACTTTATGTTAGTCCTGTAAGCCTTAATTTGGCTTCTTAAAATGTGATATCTTTGGAGCAGAAGTTTAGCCAAGAGCCAAAGACAAACTTAGTCCCAAATTTCAAGCCATAAACACAACAAAAATCTTAAGAGACATGAGGAAATTTCCAGGCAGAAGCCGCCCCCAATTTTTCTCGAAACACAGTTTTTGTTTTACATATTTGGAATGCTTACCAATTGTAT
>JAMKCH010004805.1:0-34059 GCA_023653785.1 Ophioderma brevispina | reverse complement strand
CATGTTATCTAACCCAAAGAAATTAATAAAGTGCAGTCATAAGCATGATAGGTAGACCCTGTACCAATATTCAAGATAATGACCTGTGTAATTCATGGAAGTAGGTCACAGAAAATGGAAGGAAAAACTGACAGTGTGATTTGTTTGGTATCATTCCGTCAAACTGTCAGGTTCAACACTGAAGGGCAAAAAATGGTAGTGTGAATTGAGCTTAAAATAGACTTTAGGACCCAGGGGTTAAAACCGGGGTTAGTTCACAGAGTAGACCTTTTTTCCCACTCCAACATACTAAAATGTGCTGTAACGGGTGATGAAATTCTCGACAATGGGCCAGAACAAACCATCCATGAGGAATTTTCTCCCCGTTACATTGAACTTTAACAGTATTTTGAGGAAAAAGGCCCATCATGTAGGATAACCTGGTTTGGTAAACCCAGTCTAAAGTTAGGGGAACTCCTTGCAGATCATCAGCAAGGTTGTAGATGCCATATTTGCACTTGGAATGAGGACTTCTTTTATTCAGGGAGGGATCGAGCATTCCACAATTTGAGGCATAGTGACGCATCGTTTGATGGTATTTAAACGGACAATAACTTTCATACATAAGGCTTAATGAAATTCTGAAGCTTGGTTATTTTGAGCATGCAAACATTCTTGTGTTCACATTGACTCTGGGGAATATAGCTACGCCATTGTATTAGTTTAGGCGTTAGAGTCATTGTTGCAATTGTCCTTATCTCCCCCATTATGCTGTAAGGTAAAACGCAAATTGCCAAACCAATCAATAACACCCATGTGACGAATGAACATTTTTATCGCAGATATAGGTTATCGTTACTATAGTTCATACCGTTTTTGTGTGGTTATAGATCATTTCTATGATACACTTACTCTGTCAGGGAAATCCGCGTATTTGACTCTTAAAAACAAGCTTAAAAAGGTATAATTTAGGCGTTTACTGACGTAAAACTCACAGCATTTATGGGATAATGGTGCAGTTATTTCGTCAAAAATGTCATGGCTTATAAGACTGATTTATTAAAGATCTATATGAATGAGACGGCGAATGTTTGGGAGCATCGAGTACAGGCATAGGAACTTATATTAGTCTTTTCCTTAGATATCATTTGTAATACCAAGTAAAATGGAGCTTTACTCATTTTAGTTGTCAAAGTTTATAGTCCCATGATGATGTTTGGGAGTGAAGTGTGGTTTGAGAAATGATAAGTTGCCATTTATTGCTAATACCATATCACTATTGGCATAAGAATATACAGTATTCTGGCTCTTAGTTTAAGGACGTCTGTGCCTTCAATTTGAAACTTTAACATATTGTCATATTTGAATTAAGCACCAAGGCGTTACGTGTTTTTCCCTTTCGTGTTAAAAATCCACCGGCCGACATGTTACGTACATGTTCAGGTAAAAATGAAAGAACCTTGGGTCCTACATATTCTGTAAGCAGCGGCAAAGACATGTATCATTAAATTGAGTGGCTGTTGTTCCCAGAGAGAACGCGCAGAAAATCTCGAGTGCCTAAAATACATGTATAATATAGCTCAGGAGGATTCCCCGTAATGATTAGAAGAAAGGATGCCTGATCCCTAATGGGGTAAAGGGATCGTGAGCTGATTTCATTTTACATTTTCTAAATGAAATTTATTGAGGATTGAGTACCCTTAATTAAAACCATGTCTCTCGTCATCCGAATAGTTTCGTTTCGCTTCCAACGATTCAAATCATCAGTTCGTATTATTTAAGGCTTCATAAAGTCACTGGAGACCTAAAAGCATGACAATGGGGTGATCTATACCCAGATGGGTCGACTCGCGTAAGTGTTTTGTTTTTGATATTCAAAGGAAATATCTCCAGGTTCAGTGTGCAATGGAAAACGAAGGAAAAAGGGGTAGATCTAGGGTTATTTTAGGGTCCGGTAGAAATCCGTAGAGGTGATTGCCCTCTTGCGCAGATTTCTGGAAAAAGACTATAATAATTACACGAGCATTCTTCATGGAAATTACAAAATATTTGATGACGGTTGTGGCGAGGGTGTCGTGAGTGGAAAATATAAGCGAATTATGTGATTGATATTGAAAATAAAAAGCCATTAGATTAACTTTTTTCAGGATGCTTTCTGCTGTTGTAAGGAGCAACATAGAAAAACTCCCCAAGAGTCCCCTTGTGACAATTGAGGAAGTAAGGGAGTAAAAGTTTGTATTAGGCCTACGTTAAATCTAACTGGTCCAATTACGTTCAAATGTATACCAACGTTTCCAAAAGTGCATCAATTATTCGTCTCATTGTGTATGAACTGAAAAATAATTTAAAAGTTCAAGTACTTTTATTTCTATCTTATAGGTATAGGGCTCATTATGATACGTTCCTACAGGTCATGGGAAGTTCACATAATCTCTGCCCTATGAGGGCCGAATTTAAAGATTGAGAGAGTGTGAATGATCAATTTTTACGATAAGGTGGAATGAGGTGAATTAAATATGGTACTGTTATGAGAATTTATCCCACGATGACCGTAGTAATGCTTGTACCGTATTTATAGAGTTAAAGTTAAAAAGAATTAGACCAAAAACATAATGTTCCTTATTCAGTGTAAAAGCAGTTATACAATATTCCATGATTTGTCAATTGAATCATTTTAATTTTTATACCCTGTATCTTACAAACTTTAACCCTTATTCCTCAATTGGAATCACAATGAGGACTCTTGGGGACTTTGGATATGTTGCTCTTCACAAAATTAGGAAACTATTCTAAAAATCAGATTGCTTATTATTCCACCTTCTGCCCCCACATACCTAAAGTTTACTGACCTAACACTGTAATATGTAGTTTGCCTAAGGATTTATTTCAAAGAACATTGACAAAATTCGCTCAAATTAAAAGAAAAAACAGGCTTTCACGTGTTTATCTATGACATAATATTCAGTTTTTAGTAAAGGAACGAACCAAAATATCGAGGGAATTCTTAAAAGATATTCATTATTGTCAAAATCTAAGAAGTCACCGCAAAATGCGACAATACAAAGACTATTTGTTAGTTAAAATAACGTTGCCCTAACGCGACATGTCACTCTTACAATTTCATGTATAGTAGTCAACCTTTCCACAAATAAGCTCAGTTCTACAGCGTGCTGTAGTCGTCAACGCGACATGGTTAAAATTACATGTCCTAATTTGGGAAAAAGCCAAATGCTACTAACTCGAGATCATCAAACTTTTTTTCAAAAACAATACTTAGATCTTCATTGCCTAACTTCCAGTAATGGAGTTGGGCTAAGGTACGCAAAAGTGATAATAAAAAATCAGCAAGTAATTTTGCGTCGATCCCCCTGGCAAGATGGGGTCTGGAACATGACCTTAGATGACCTTTGCCCATTGCGTCCATGACATTTGACAGTATCCCATATCCAAGGAACACTATTGCACCTCAACCCAAGTCTGTTTTGCATCAGGACTTTTCGAAGGAGACATAAAAACGAAAACCTTACCAAAAACCTAAATCAAACTTGAACACAATACACATTACATGCACACAAAAATTACACAACACATATTAATCTTGATCGCCCTCTCGCAAAATCACCCTTCTGTTTTCAAGCTTGGTGGATAAAAAATTGCCCTACCTTGAACATAGGTAGGATATGTCTTAACTTCAAACATCAACAGAAATTAAAATAAAATTTCTAATTTCGACATGCTGTTAAAAGCGTCTAGCGTCAAATTTTAACTCTTTAAAATTAAACTCAGCCACAAAAATCATTATAGCCAAAACAAGGTCTATTTTAGGTTTGTGTGTACTTTTATTCTTAAGTCAGTCGTATCAATAGTGAAGCCTCTTATTGTCTTTGTTGTGTCGGTTATGGATTGTTAGAAGGTGTGAAGGGTATGAGCTGACCAAATAAGGCGAAGGTATTGAGCTAAAGAATAAAAGATATATTTCGTGTGTGATCCTAGCACTTCTTTTTTGTTTTTGAAAAAAACACAAAACCAAAAGAACAAAAAAATAAAAAAAGTAAAAAGGTTATTTTGAATTTCTTCTGTCGGGTGTTACAAATCAAAGTTATGAAGAAAGGAAGATATGATTACTGATTTAATACACCTTGCGGGTCGTTTCTATATAAATCAAGGTTAAATATGATTGGTCGCTACGATCAATCAATCGCAAAACGTACCGGTATTTTTAAACTAGAGGTGGCCTGTTTCGAGATCGTCTACATCCTTTTGCTATATCAATAGCATATTATGATGTTTCTGAAAACAGGAAATAACGAGAAGATTATTAATGTTGCAGTGACTTCAGCACGGGAAGGAGTCGGGATCGTCGAGTCCACTGTATCTGCAATTGATCTGATCTTCATTTTCCCATTTTTCAAGTAAAATGCTTCTAAAATCTTACTGTGGGTTGACTGATGAGGGTACAATTTCGTTTTCTCCTAGTCGTAGAAGAGTATCACCAAAAACCAATATGGATTACAAATTGGAGTTATCGGTCCAGCTGTTTTTTCACTGGGTGTATTGAGAAAATATAAGCTTCTCTTGCTACCAAAAAGGACTTCAAGGGCCACGCGGTTACGATCGGGTCGGGCTATCCAACCTATAAAGTATTGTTGCAAAGCTGTGAAACTTTGACAGCCTACTGTAAACAAACTAGCGATTTCAATATTACAAAATGCGTTGTAGCTGTTGCCAACTTATTTTGGCTAAAGTTACCTGAGACTAGAACACAAAACCTGTTAGCGACAACGATCATTATATGCCATTGAAGTTGAAGTGTGGCCGATATCACAATGATAGAGGTAAGAAAAAGGTTTCTTAACCTCGCAATTCAGCGACGTCAGCAAGATGCATTTTGCAGGAACGTCTGACAAAAATTTCTTACAGAGCCACCTCAAGAATGGCTAACAAAATGGAACAAAGGCGAACTGTCCTTAAATAAAAAGGTGCACAGCCAAACTTCTGTAGACGGGATTGGTGTCCTGGTGACCTATTGGGAATGCCAAAACACCCCCCGCTGGAGACAAGGGGCCATGGACTTGTTCCTGAAATGTGCCACATAGAGAGAGTGCAGAAACGAGCCATTCGATCGTAGGAGCTCAATTATTGAATTTGGAATTCACATTATATGCATTATTCGTTTTTGCTGGGGCTCGTACTTGTTTTGTACCTTTATAATGAATAATACTGTGGAAACCAACTAAATGTCATTCAACCAATAAAATGGAAGGAGTTGTCGCTGCAGACATCTAATGGTGTGTCCCTAATATTAACATCCCGATATAACAACGTCTGAAAACGAATAGGAATTGATTTTGTTTGTCGGTTACTGTTTGTACGCAAGTCTATGTAGGATACATCGTCTACTGGAAGACACTCCTGTCAAATAGCAAGGCATATTACCAAAGTAGAACAGTAGCATTGATATTTGTCATAATGCAAGACATGGCTGTGTGAGTATTAAATATGGGATGAAACATGGTGAAAACATAGGGTCCTATGTTGCCGACATCAAGAAAGACTTCCGTCACGCAAAGGCAAGAAAGCTTGGAAATTGGCCTCCAATAAACTACAACCACTTATGGGCAATCGGTATCTCAACAAATTCAACCAAGCTGAAATTCTTTAATTCTTAGAGCGCGGGCTTGTGTAAGAGTATTCTGTTATAGTAACAAAGGTCGAAGTTTAAGTGGAGGAGATGCGAGCACCAAAAAGCCTTAAGGGTGAATGGAGTACACTTTTTCTATTGATAGATTTATAAGTTTATAGGAAGGACCTAAGCCAAGCATTTTTGGAGGGTGGCAAAAGTTTGTTACAAGTGCCATTTTAAAACTCCAATGTGGCTGCCACCAGGTCCAAAATCACTAATAATCCCGACGTATTTCAGATAGAGACCAATATTTCTCGGTACTCCGTGTTTTAAGCATCGATAAAGTGTTGGAATGTAATTTTATCATTACATTGCCACAAAAAATCCAATATGGCTGCTCAAAAGACCAATATGCGCTCTCGGAATCATTAAAATGATCTTAACACCTCAATTATAAGCCTATTTAAGCTACTTGAATACATGCTGAACACCTAAAATATGTTTCGCAGGTGTTCAAAATCTGGTGTACAATTGATCACCCTCTGCAACCAGGTTACTTTAACCCCTATATAATGCATTTCCAACGCATCAGGACAATCCAATGTTGCACATTTTGCAGTTTAGAGACTTAATTCAGTGTCTATATGCATGCGTTATGCTTAACACTTATGAGATACATGTATTTGAATTCACTAGAAACCCTTATTTGCATTTCTCTGTAATGGACATTTTCAAAAATCAAGATGGCAGCCAATACAGCCGCCTTTAAAAATAGTAACCTACATTATATGTGTATTATATGTATTACAGCAACTTCTTATTATTATAAAGGTGTAAATTAAGGTATGATCATATATTGACCATTTGAGCATTCTATCTGGAATTTCTGTTTCTTTAACATGCAAAAATGTTAAGATGTGTGCCCATGTGTTGCTTTTACTTCGTTAAAACTCATACCTTACGATAGATCTGTATTGTATTTAGTTAAAACCCCAAAATGATTATTCAGTGAAATTAAAGTATGAGATGTATGTCTTTGAGCATTAATAACTCCGTATCTGTATATTTGTTTTGACAACATACTAAAATTCAAAATGACGGCCAGTATAATTTGACTATATCACAATTCGTAGGTTTAAAGATCTTAAAAGTCTGCCATATTGGCTTCATCTTGATTGTTAAGCTTGTTTAACACACTTGCAATGTCAGATATGATTTCCTACTGGGTATAAAGCCGCAGAATTATGCTCTAACACAAATACTTGATGAGTTGTGGTCACTTGAATGATTTCAGGGCATATTGGGTTTTAGGGTGGCCATAATTGGATTTGATGGTAATGTTTGTGTATCAATCCGTCAATATCCGGTCCAAAAGATTCCTCGTGCTTTAAAACCTGGATCAGTACACAAAATTATGCCCTTTGAATGATTTGAGAGTGATATCGGCATATTGGATTTCCAGAAAAAAATGCACTGTGCACGAATTTTGCACACCCCCAGAAATTATTAGCTTAAAGGTCATCATTGACAAAAATCAATCAATAGAAAAGTCTTTTAAGCTCCATTTGGGGGCCACCCTTTGCCCACAATTCCGTCCTTACTCGTTATCTGTATCTTATACCTTTACCATGCTCTACTAGCTACAGGATATACTGGATGGCACCTACAACCAAGCTCTATGCGAGTACAAAACCCGGGGTTATCAGTCTGTCATAGCAAGGGTATCATCCGTGTCCAAGAATCCACGTAGAAAGGGTAGTTTTTTTCAGGATCGGCACGTTTACGTACGTCACGGTGAAAGGGTCTAAATCACCAAATCAAGAAAAGGGGGTTAATTTTCTAAAATGAGGGCTTAACGCATTTAGGGCCATGTCCATTTCAGCATTAAAAAAAATTAAACGTGTTCCGAAGTCTGTACTTGCTTCATCTGTTCTTCAAATCCCTCATTTCCAAATTTTTTAAAGAACCATACCATGATTTTTTAGTACAGGCCTATTGGTTTTGAGATTGGGAGGAAATGACCACCCTTTGTGAGTGCCTGATTATTGTAAATACCAAAATTGTTACTATACACTTACCCATGAAACGGACAATGTTTTAGGAATTAAAACTCTACTTTATTTAAATTGTCAGTCATTCTAGGTTTATAATTTTCTTAAAATAACTTTTGGACTAATGTGGGTGGCCATAATTGCGCGATTCGGCCAATTTTCAGGAAATGCCGATTTATCGCTGCGCTTCAATTGCGGAAATAGTGCCGAAAATAACGCTCTCTAAATGCGAATTCTACCGGATCCTTTTAGACCATAAAATGTCTTAAAAACTAAATACCAATCCGGGACAGAATTTGGGTGCATAATTGCGCGATTCGGCATTTTCAGGGAAAATGCCGATTTATATCGCTGCCTGCAAAGGACGGAAATAAGTGCCGACAATAACGTTCTCTAAATGCGAATCGACCGGATCCTTTAACACCATAAATGTCTTAAAAACTAAATACCTCAAGTTTTCCGCGACCCACCCCGTGCCGCTTATGAACTATCCATGAACACTTAATTTTACGATTAGGTCAAATCACCCTACTGCATGAACTTTATTTAACTGTTTATACCGTCGATCATTGCTATATGCATTTTAAATTAACTACTTATAAATATCAATTGGGTTTTTTTTAAATATCAATTGCATGAGAACATGTATTTCGGAAAGCAAACATTCTTGGCATGGGTTTCGCGCGTCGCGCAAGAGAGAGCGGCACCCCTCCCACGCCACTTACTAGATGAATTCTCTTACTTTTACCCATCAAGTCTGTTTTCTTTTTATAAGCCTATTTATCATACCTATTTTTGCTATAGTGAACACTTACAATTTCAAATTATTTCTACATATTCCGCATGAAAATGTCGTTTGGAAGGTGAAGAGTGCATGTAGCCCCGCATGGCCGCTCAGACAGCCATATCGTCTGACTTGTTCGACTAGTCGGGCCGCCGTCCTGTGAATTGTTGAATATGCCCTGGCTCAAAATGCATCCCCCTTTTAAATGCTTTCTCGATACATTCCTGCTGAAAAATTAACTTTCCCCAGATATTTTCTGCATTACACCAGCGCAACAAGCCTCTCTGGTGTCCAAAAGAATATGGTTTGGGTTTTTACGTATAAAGGGGTCTATAGCATCAATTACTTTCTTGGTGGGAGAAGACAAATTTTGTTAAGGGTCTCAAAATGCGCTACTGATACTTGTTTAGTGGCGCAAATTCCATCAACTACACTGTTAGAAAATTTCCGTAAATTTTACGGAAATCTGGCAGCCGAATTTCCAGACTTTTTAGGGTAAATTTTACAGAATTTGTCATTTAACGGAACTTTGACAGTAACTTTACAGAATTTGTCTCATATTATGGCAACAAATGGTGTATTTTTCACATAATTTTCCGTAATTTAAAATTACGAACGAAAAAAAGTCCAGAATATTGTGTCAGAAATTTTAGAAATGTTCCGTAAATAAACATTGTTGATGGTTTTTGTTTTTTATTCTTTTTGTTTTCTAAAACAATTTTTCCGTAATTTACGGAAAATCTTTTTTCTTATTTACTTAAATTTTTCTACATGTACTTGTTTAGGGTAGGCAAAATTGCGCTACTGCTGATACGGTGTTTAGGGGTGAAAATTCAAGCTTCGAAATACGATTTAGGGTGCTTTTTTGTGATTGCTTGGACACGGATGAATACCCCCTTGTCATTGAGAAGTGGCCCCCACGGTACAAAACTATCCTGGCGTGAGCACAAGACCAAGCACATGATATATGGAGATATCCCCTCCATTTTCATCTTCTGTTGCCCCAACGGCGTGCACGATTTGCCGGTCACTGTCATCGTGCGATTGTCCAAGTAGTCTCAACTCACATTTTGGAAGTTACCGTGCCAAAACATGGGTCGTCCGCCCTTTAACACATGATGTGGTTGCTCGAGACTCCAGCAGTATCCATCTGACATCCCAACTTAATGACAACCAGGGACATTGGCTGCTACATGGTGAACAGCATCTCGGCTGCGCCGTTATGATGTGAAAGAACGATGCGATCCACAACCTAATTGTTTTAGCAACTGTTAAGTAAATATATTTACCATGTTTGAATTCTAAATCAGATTATATCATAAGATTGTATGAGACAATAACTTGGTGTTTAAGGCAGAACTTTATTTTAAAGATAACCAATATCAACTCAATCATGTGAGAGTGACACGGGGTAAATACAAATATGTGGATTGAATTTTAACTTGGTGATATTATATTATGACAGTTTGAACAATTTTAAAAATAAAGAGAAATTTGATGGACCTTTTGTTAGGGAATTGAAATTGTTATTCTGTAATCGAATCTGGAGAATATAATGATTACACTGATTAGGCATAACCATTGTCTAAATGGTAATTGTCGCATTTTGGTTAAATAATATAGTATAATATCGTCCCCTTAGAGTCAGAACTATGTCCAAACTATAATTTTTGAAATAGACTGTTTAAGTTTGATTTTTGCACAAAAAATAATTAAATCAGTAAAAAGTATTTCAAATCTGGAATAGTATAATCTTCAGTTTCATGTTACTTATACTTTTCAAAGTTATATGAGGCCTCACACTCGTTGATCCCACGGATGGTTGAAAAATGCCAAAATGGACATAGCCTGGCTCTAGGTATTCTATATCGCCCGTACTTAATACTCCGGCGCTATAACGCCAAAAGCTTGCGTCAGAAGCTTTTGGGTCATCATTGGGGGGGGGGGGGTGCCACCCGAAGAATATTTTTATGGACCTTTTTGAAATTATTAGGCACATATGGCTCTAAAACTTTATGTTTTTGTAAAATGCCAACATAAAATCCGTATTTCGTCCTTTTAAGCGCAAAATCGGATTTCGCCTATTTTCTGTAAAAATGCCGACTCGCGAACTTTATGATGTAATTGTCACGTCATACTAGGGATGTTGTAACTTATTTTGTATCAATATGGATCGAGGACCATAGCTATCTCAATCAGGGCGATCTCAGGAATTCGCAATATCGGGGGTGGGGGGGTTTCAGTTACTATTCACTTTTAAAATTTTCCTGCCCTCGCTTCGCGCGCCGGGTACACCCAATTTTTTTTTCAATTGTCGAAATTGGAAGCATCGGGGGGGGAGGGGGGAGGGGAGTGCCGACGCCGCTATTTTTTAGAAGGCACAGAGCACCAAAACCCTATAACAACGAAGAGTAACCCCCTGCCTCTTTAACTCTTTCGATTTTCAAACCGAGTGGAACAAATTGGGTCTACCCGCCGAGCGCAGCGAAAACCTTTGAGATAACTGCGAATAAAACAAACAAAATGTATAAACAAAGTTGAAAGCGTCTTATCTCGTAAGAATACTGTCTTACAAGTTGTTTAATTAAATATTAAATTGATTCCGTTAGGCGCTGTATGACGTTGTGGCAGACGCTTGAACGGAATGAATGGCCAATACCTCATTTGCATCCATGGACTTCTATCTGAAACGTCTACCTTTCAAGGTAGCCAACGCCAGTAACAGTCAAAAAGAACGTACATTTTTCCAGTGATTTTAATTTAATCCTGATTCTTATTCGTGGCGGGTTTATAAGCAACACACAATATCATTGGTTGCTGAGAGACGATATATGAGACGATATTAAATAGTGCGTCGTCGCACAAGTGTTTTACGCGCAGCTAGTATGCACGGGTTGTTCATTTTTGACAGTGGGGATTATTTTTGGCGTTTCAACTAATATTACATTTTTGGTAGTTAAAATAACCAAAACTAAATGAGATGAGAATAAAAGATAGGATTTGTTGTTTTGCCTATCTACATAATATCGTGTCATATTGGATGGGCAGAAAAATATTTTTTTACGTATAAGTGTACGCCGACGCACGCATCTACTACTCAAATCCTATGTTTTATTCTCTAATAAGAAACTGTATTTCACCCCTTAAAATATGGGCGGTGGTTTGATTGTATCTTTGATCGCCTTTTTGAGTGTCACCTAATCATGTGTTTTATTGCCATATGACCCGTCATGAAAATATTACCTTTGAAAGTCCTTTTTTAAAAGGTGAAAGAATGATGTCAAAATATAACTCTTGACATTAAATGGCGAAGTACAAAAACGTCTCATTCAGTAATCATACCTAAACATTCGTATTGACCTGTCTTGAAATGGTGAGCGTCAAGTATTACATTTTAATCGCTTCGGGGACTTGCTCTAGACTACTCAATCACATACAAAGAGGCCAATACAAATAATAGCCATCGCATTATTCACATCACGAGTTCAAGATGATCTCGGAAGCTAACTCCAAAGTTACTTAAGTGAGTTGAAGATATGGTCTCTGTGGAATAGAAATCGAATCCTATGTAATAACGTCCATCCTGCAGGCCAACTTCTAAGCAAAAACAAATCTGATTAAAATGGCATATAAACTTTTCACAGAATAAAAATACCTTTTCTTTTCTCAGATATGTAATAAAAACATTTCAAACCAACTTACAAGTATCAACAGAACGTTTTTAAAAGACATTTTAGTAGAAATGTGCTCACGATACCTATTTGATAAGTCTGCTACTCACTCCTCCTCCACTATGCCCTAAATCACCGGCTTTGGTTTGGATGTGTCACTGTGCGTACAATCAGAATCTAAGGTTTATTGGAGGTGAAAACGAACTTCGATTGCGAGCTTTTTGGCAGCCTCCAAGGCCATTTATTTTGATTGTTTCTGGATGGTTTCTTTCTTCATCGTTTATCGACCGCCCACAAGATTTCAAAATAAGCAGTCTACCACAAGTACAATATAATATGCGTGAATTTTCTGAGTTTCTTGAACTTGTTTCATGTATACCTGGCTATGTTTATGGATAACCGGTGTTTAAAATTTTCATGTGAATTCCACTGATCGGAAGCTTCAATGTTCTTGGATTTTATTAATTACTCAGCTTCTATGAAGCAGCATGTGTCTTTCGAACGCACCGTGATGGCCATACTTGGATTTAATTCTGCCTCTTGAATCGGCTAACTTTGGTCCTCTAATTTGTCTCCTACCAACGATTTACCTTCTGATCATGCTGCCGTCAAATGTTTACTAGATATGGTATGACCTGACCATCGTAAGATGGAAATAAAATGCGCAAACTTCGTGAAATTGAACATTGATGCCCTCCGTACTGAACATTTTAAACTCCCTTTATCATTGTCACCTGCCCTGATCTTGATTCATTAGTAACTCAATATGATTTTGTTTTCTAACTTCTTGACAACCTCGGAACCCTCAAGATAACTCGGAAAATAACATGTCGCCCACATGCATCTTGGTTTAATGAGAGTTGCGGAAAGTGAAAACAACTGTGCGTCGCCATGAGCGCCGTTGGTATTCCCCAAACTGAAATCACAGACAAATCGTAAAAGAAGAAATTGTACACGTTATCACACCTTCTTAAACAGGCCAACGTGATAATCATGTTAGGCCAATTGGAAGATGTGACCTCGCCAACTGTTACTACTAAGATGGACAGCTTTATGTACCCCAAATCTACTCAAGTTTTCCTGCTGACACATCTGAGGTTCCCCTTGTTGAGCGATTCTCAAATTATTTTGTTGACAAAATTAAGCGTATCAGTAAGAATTACGATCACCTCTTCCACCGGCCTTCCAACTGGCTCCTACTAGAGCTAACTGCACTCTCTCTGGATTTACACCTCTTTCTGAGGAGGATGTTCGGAGCATTATTATGAAATCGCCTTCTTCATCTTGTGGAAAGATCCAATCCTACGGCTCCTCAAGAAAATGTCTTGATGCAATTGCTCCAGTTATCACTACAATTGTGGAATTTTATCACCTTGTTAACGGTGGGTGGAATTTCCTGATGATTTAAACATGCTCCAATGTGCCACCAACAGAACCCGTCTTGGACCCTGAGATACTCAAAAACTACCGTCCAGTTGCAACATTTAAAGTTTTCTTGCCAAGACCATTTAACTGTTGTGTACTTCACAGATTCACAACTATTTGCTTGAAACATCTAAATGGTAAAATGCAGAGTGCGTATAGATCTAACCACAGCACAGAGACTGCTTTATTGCTTGTTTTTATAATGGATTTGCTACGTGCATGCTGATAAGTCCAGGAGGCCATTTTTGGTTCTTTTGGATATTCAGCCGCAATTGACACTATTAACCACGACATCTTCTTCCAACGACTCTCTGATAAGTTTGGCATAACTGAATCTGCTTTAAATTGGGTCAAGTCATATTTCGCAAATCGTTCGCAATGCATTGTTATAGATGGCAACGAATCTCCTGTTCATATTCTTGATGAGGGTGTACCTCAAGGCTCTGTTGTTGGCCCTTTAAGTTTCACTATGTACTCATCACCCTTGGAAAATATAATTGATGCTCGTGGAATAAGCAGAATGATTTATGCTGATGACTCACAGGTTTATGCTATTTTAAAGGATGATGATAAATCGTCTAAAATTTCAAAATTGGAACTGTGTGTCAGGGATATTAAAAACTGGTCTACCGCTAATCATCTTAAATTAAAGGTGCAACGAGAGATTTCACATATCAGGTGTCCCTAGAAAAATCGAAAGTACGGTTTTTTGCCCTGATGTAAAGCTTCCATCAAAAATATCCTCATCTGAAAGGATTAAGCTGAGAAAAGTTTCTTTGGTACAAAAATTATGAAATTTCTAATTTTGTATAGGAGCAAATATGAAATTCGGTCTATGTTTTACATTGAAATATAAGCAAATCAAAATCACCTTTTTCTCTTTTAAGACATATCTGTAGCCAATTACAAAGTAAGAAATCTATTGAGTGTCTAATCTATATGAAATGACTATTTTGACACAATATTTGGGTGCCTCAAAATCGTTGCACCTTTAAATGAAGACAAAACAGAAGTTCTCCATATCACATCTCGCTTCAGATCCAGAGATTGTATTTCATCCGTATGTATTGGGGATGCAGAAATTGAACCATCTTCAAATGCATGCAATCTTGGTATTCTTTTTGAAAATGATCTTAACTTGGATTCACATATCAACAATATTTGTCGTTCTGCTTCTCATGCACTCCACAAAATCAGGGATTTTCTTGACCAGCAAACTACTGTTAAACTTATTCATGCATTTGTAACTTGCCGTTTAGACTCTTGAAATTCCCTGCTTTATGGTCTTCCTGATGCCCAAATTGCTAAGCTGCAACGCATACAAAACTCTGCCGCAAGACTTGTTACTCTCACATAATCTCGGGATCATATCTCTCCAATTCTCCGCGATCTACACTGGCTACCCATCAAATCTCGCATCATGTACAAGATTCTTCTCCTTACTTACAAAGCTTTACATGGACTTGCACCGATATATCTTCAAGAACTCATTCATGAATACAAGCTTACACGCTCTCTCCGCTCTATGTCGCAGTGTCGTCTCATACCCCCATCAACCTCAACTCAATCTTATGGTCGTCGTCCATTTCCTTCTGCTGCAGCTGAACTATGGAACAATCTTCCTTACGGAATAAAAATTTCACAGACTGTTGACCAATTCAAATGCTCTGTCAAAACTTACTTGTTTAACCTTAAATAAGTTATTTCATCTCACATTCTTGTTACCACATGTGGTACTTTATTTTGTGTTTGTAGTTAACATGTTTGTATTCATTCCTTTTACAGTGTGTTTCTGCACCGCATTGAGACTTAATTGTGTAATGCGCTTTATAAGCATGGTTGTATTATTATTATTATAAGTAAAAGAGGCATTCCCGAAGGCATTAGTTATTTCCTTACCAGCGATTTCCATCCCATTCCCTGCCATTACTTCTGGTAAAAAACAAAACAAATTCAACATTCCACAACGGCATCTTATGGGACCATCATCAAAATTACCGTCTTAACATTTATTGCGGCGTGAGAAGTTTTGTATTTTAAACTTAATGGCAAAATGTTGTATTATTTTTGTCCCTGTGGTTACTTTTGTCATATGTTTTCAAGGTTAACTTTATAACGTTTTATATAAAAGACTTACAACTTTTTAATATATTCCTGTTACTATGGAATTAGGTATTACATCTTAAATGTGGCGCCATTGATAGATATCCACTTAAAACACGTTTATTCCAAATCTAACTCTGAATGGCGTTGAAGTACTGCGATTGTATAGTACGTTAACATTACCACTACAATGCCCTGCCCCGTGCCCGTAACTGAAGTTGGACGCGCCCGAGTTTAAAAAAGCAAAAAAGTCCGCTTAAAAAGGACTTTTAAAAAGTGCAAACATAGAAGTTGCGAGCCGTTAGCCAAAAATTACTGGTTAGATGCTTCTTTGTCGAAAAAAAGGTTCAGTTTAGGTAAAAATCCACTTTTGACGATTTGGCATTTCGGCATTTTTTTGGAAAAGTAAACTGTTTGGAAAACAATGCTGTTTTCCCCACAAAAATCCTGGTTACTGTTCCTGCATATCCAAATACCTCTAAAAGTGGAAAATTTGAGATACGACTATGTACATTTGTTGCGAACTTGCGCAACACATTAGACCAAGTTCATACATTGTTTGTACCTGAAGTGGGCTCCGCAGCCTACTACAAATTTTGATGAAATAACAATTGAAAAATCCACTGGTTTTGATCAATTACCGGCTAAAGCATCTATTATCATTACAACCGCACTCACATCATATTAATTTGTCTCAATGTGTCTGGTTATGTTCAAACGAGAAGCCAGATATTATGGTCCTGCTTCTATACTCAAGTGTAGCAAAAATAATGGATGGAACTTCTAGGCCATAAGAAACTGGAAGGGTATCTTAGATCATCGTTCGTTACCGACTCATTGCTTGAATCCAGTGGCGTACCGAGGCAGTCAATCCAGGGGGGCACAATTTCCAAGTCATCCCCCAGAGGGGGCAAATTTGTAACTCGTCCTGGTGATTTCCTCCAATTAAGTCTGAATTGGACAAAATGCGCGCGGAGCGCGTGGATTGCCCAATTTACTTTCAATTTTGCCAAATTTGGACTGAAATTGGTTTGAAATTCCCCCGAAAAGAGGGATAAATGCACTTTTGGCCAAAAAAACCCCTAAAAAATACCGACCCTAGATTTTTGATATGCTGCTATAGGATGCTTTCATTTCGTACCTCTTGATGTTATGGATTTCGAGTAACTGGGAACAAAGCTCACGGAATTAGCGCCCGAAAGTGAAAACACGAAAATTGCAATTTTCTCAAAATGTTGTCTCGTTTCGCTAAAAAATATAGGCCTTTTCCAAAACACAGCCGTTTCAGTTTCTTATTCTTCACACTGCTATCTGCACCAGGTCAAATACGTTATCTGGGTTCTTATGATAAAAATCCAACAACTATTAGAGGCTCAAATCCGTGAAATTAAAATCCCATTCAGTTTGCAAAAGCATCACGTGGCAGCCATTTTCCACATTGGATACAGATACCCATGGGTATGCGCATCGAATCGATGCATCATCGTCCTGCTTCGCATCCTTACTTCCAACGTTTGCTCGCGCCGTGCCGATAGCACGGACGCGTATTGCGGAAAACGCGAAATTACCCGCCCTATTGCAGTTCTGTGTGATTGATTTTGGTCAAAATGCGTACCATAGTAAAAGTAAAATGAACAAATATGAGGAAAAACTGTATGATATATATATATATAACTATATATATATATATCTATATCTATATATATATATAATCTATCTATATATCTATCTATATATATCTATCTATATTATATATCTCTATGATTATCCTCTCCTCTCTATATATCCTAGCTCATCTCTACTCCTCTCATATCTCTCTCTCTCTCAATATATATCTATATATAATATATTCTATATATATTAGAAATCATGAAAGAAAACATGTTCATGCCATTAACAAAAACTAAAAACGGCCTTTGCCTAGTTCATTCCTTACCCACCACCCTAAGGCTACGGCGTGTGTACCTAGGTGGATTGATACCCACACGTTTAAGGCCACGTGGATACCCCTGCTGGTGGCTCTCCCGGTACTTTCACAGGTACTCTCAGACGAAGCTTGTTTGGCTAATTCACAAGAGAGGCGCTTATTTTTAATATTTTATAATAGTTCTAGAAGCTCTTCAAATTGGGCACACACTGTACAGACAATTATAAATTTCTGAAGTTGCAAATTGCTTTAAAACTGTTAGCTTTGATTGTGCCTGTCTTTGTCAAATTCTCTCTTTAATTTCCCCGGTACGGTATAGTTATATCCGAGTTACAATTCGTAGTTCAGCATGTTTTTATGTACACTCCATTAAATGCTTAAGGGATGACCCGATTTAAGTCTATAAATTTTCATCTTGAAAATGGCCCCTTCACACCTCAAACCCTATCTTAAAGTTTCGAATCCCTGATATTTCAAGTGATTACTCGCCCTAAAGTACTGTGTAAAATTTAATATTGGTCGACCAAAATGGGGCAATAGTTTCGCTCATAACATCTGAACCAAATCATTTATCCCTATTAGTCCAGTAAACTTATGGATGAACCTAAAAACAATTGCAACAGAAGTTTTTTGGTTTCATCTTGTTTGTATGGCCCCACTGAACCACTGAACTATATCCAAAATCAGCCAATATCACCAACACGTAAGTGGGCTAATTGCATAAATCCAAAACTTGGGCCGCCAAAACATCTTAAGCCCTGTATCTCCTAAGGGGTTGGTTTTAGACCCCATAAATATATTTAATAGATAGAACTATGATACCATGAATCGATCACTGGTTAAAAACATTAATGACGTACCTGTGATGGGGGTCATCATGCAAATTACGTCATGACGTCAATTACGTCATAAGGGTGAAAAAAGAACCGCATGACGTATCTATGATTTTGGTGTGAAAATGATAGTATGACGTAAACATGCTATAAACAACAACACAATAACACTAATGATAATGATAACAATCATCATGGTTTATATAGCGCTAAATCAACCTAAATACAATTTCAAAGCGCAGCTGTCCATTATCATTGCTTCCTTCAGGAAATTGTCCATCGCATCTCTTAGGTATCCGCCATTTTGAACGCTAGCAACGCTTGTTCGAATGTCGAATATGTCGACAAAAACGGGGAAAAAAAATACCAGAAACATTTATATGATAATTTTAACCCTGGTATTTCACTCCTCTCAGCATGGCAGCATTAATCTCTTATATGGCCCCTGTGTCTTAAATGGGGACCTGCTCTAAGGGGAGCTGTTTATAACGTTTAGAGATCTGACATGTTTGTCAAAATAAAATTAGACGGTCGTAAAGTAATGAATACTTCAAATTTAGCACTCATTTTAAAGTTTATTTAGTTAGCTTTAATTTGGTACCAAATTTATCTTGATCAGACTTCAGCTTCAGTAATTAAAATTAAGACTAATTGAGTAAACGAAGTTGGAGGGTGGAGCAATTGGAACACGGTCACCATGTACAGACTATGTGATAATATGAAGCTTCAGATCTTATTTTCTTCTTTCTTAACAATCATATAATTATTTGAATCACATATCAAATTAAAAGCTAATTAACTGTCCTTTAATGTGAGACCAATAAATCTTGTTGTGGGACTCTAATTGTAATTGTAATCAATAATTGATGTTTAAAAATTAAAAGTTGTGCATTGATATACAATAGGACACGATAAACCTACAATAATTAGAAAACAATGTTTATTCAGTCCATTATGTTTCGTCATACCCAGTGCAAAGATAACATTTTAAAACTAATGAATTAGCACTTCAGTCTCAATGCCTAATTAACATAGACCTAACATTTTTAATGAGCTCATTATTACAGACAATCTGCGCTGCAGAGGAAATGGGACACAGTACTTGCAAATTTTTATGTGAAAATTGGGTCTGTTCTTTCTTACTCAGTAAAAGACAATTTTGCATCTGTCCTGTTTTTTAAATATCTCTTCTGCAATTACAGATTTAAATATAGACCAAGATCACCAAATGAATTAATGTTCTTGATTAAATAAAACCCTTCTAATTAATCAAGTGAAGAACCAGAGTGGAGGAATAAGGACAGCTGCTATATTCCAAACCATTTGAGACATAGCAAGCTCCTCCCGTACTGTAAATTTAGATTAATTTGAGGCGTATGATTATCAGAAAAATAACTTCAATCGTGAATGTGTACTTTAAAGAATGGTTAAATTAAACTTACATCATTCTCATTCTAAATCCATATTACTTGTTGATGCTTAACACTTGAGCTGCCAATTTGAGCACGCAACACTGTAAATTCATACTTGTCATACAGTAAAACTTTTCACAAGGGGTAATAACCCTATTAATGTTCACATTGCGATGAATGGTTATTGGATTTAACTTTGCATACTTGATTGTCTTCAGCAGAAGCTACTTGGGCAAGATTTTTAAGGGGTTGGCATTATGAATTTGGTTTCTAAGGAGCACCGCAAAGCCGCTGCCTTAAACTCGGAGATGAGCATTGAGCAAGCGTGCATTCGTTTTAGCGTCGCAAAAATTCCATGAGCGATTTAGTGTGGGTTGGTATGTCAATGAACCAGTTCCCGTAGGATTTTTGGTCAGTTGATTTTCTGCTGGTTTTTTCATTCAATAGGGACCAGACAGTCAAAAAATTTATGGGGTGCAAATTTTCGGGACTTTGCCCCTTCCTCAAGGAGAAACGTACTACAAGGGAAAATTTAAAATCGGTCGAATTGCTGGGTTTTTAAGTACATTTACATGTTCGTCTCCTTAGACGGATAAAAGAGGTATAGTTTGCCAAGGTTCCGACCTTAGTTAAGCGCTATAGTCCCCCGTAATGGGTCAAGGTAGCCTGGGCTTAAACTTTAACCCGAAATGCTCAGATTTTGTTGAAACTGGGTGATAAGTTGTTTGTATTGTCTCACAGATGCAAAAAAGTATTATTTTACGTGCATTTTGAATTTGGTTTGGCTACTTCCATATCAAAATGTAACTCAAGGGTCTACAATGGTCCTATGGGCGGTATCCCCAGAATTTTCCCGGATTGTTCGCAATGTGGTTGACTAGCCACCAAAACGTTAAAAATGCATTTTCTGTTTCAGTCAACCCAAGGCACCATTTGCCACCAACTTCAACAACATCGCAGCATTACCCCCAGGCGACCTTGACCATTAAGGGGCTATACCGCTTAACTAAAGGTCTGGAACCTAGGCAAATATATACATCTATTTTTTAATCCTTATAGGAGAGGACGCAGTAGTATAACATAGAAACACCATTTTGACTTGATTTTACATTTTCCCTGTACTAACATTTTCTCCCTGCAGAGGGGGCATCGGTCCGAAAATTTGCCCCCATCATTTTCTGACGTTTAGGTCCCTCTGAAACCCAAACAGCAATTAAAATTCAATTTTAGCAGGAAAATCCAGTACTGGAAACACACCAACCCACACTAATTCCCCCTCGCGTTTACGCGAATTGTAAAGCTTTTCGTAAATCGGTAGAACTCTGATGTTGCTAGCGCCTAATGTTGAAAGCGCCTGATTAATTACGCGTCTAACCTTTCACGCACCCATTTTTTGTTTCGCTGCGTGACATTATGCGTAAAAGAACGCGAGACGCATCGTCCTGTAGTGAGACGGAAATTTCCCTCTAAAAATGTCTTTTTTGACTATTTTCAGGAAAACTAATACGGTGACACATTTTTTTTATTCGGTAATTTACAAAGTATGCAACTTCGACCTAAACATATGTGAAAATCAGAAAAACAATCGGCCCCTTTGTGTTATCTTTTTGGGGCACTTAAGTATCGGTGCATCACTTTTCCCATAGAGTTGCGTGTTAATATGTAAAATTTTGAGTCAAAAATGACTTTTTTGAAAGTCTTTTTTTTCTCAAAAACGAAAACGGTAAGCCATATTTTTTGTTTCAGATTTGTCATCACACAAATGAATGTACTATATACATACTTTAAAAGAAATTCTTCGGCCTATTTAAATCATGAGCAACCCCCTTAAGCAGTCTTTTTAGGATTTATTCAATGTATCATATTTTTTGATGCATTTCGTTACTCAGTTGCTCCCAAATCATAAGAGACTATCACTTTTGTCTACTTTTCATATTTGAATAGTCTTAAGACCTAGTCTACTCCATTTTTTGACAGTATATTTTGAAAGATTGGACAATTTCCTTTCAGAAATGTTTTACGTGTCATATGCTAGGATGTATAGTTTTGAAGTTATAAAGGTTTAGATCAAAATAATGCGTGACACTTGAACTTTGCAGACAAACGCAAACAGCCCCCATTCTTAACGACGCATGACCATACGATGTTCAATCTGGTTCAGTAGCCTAGCCTACATGTTCTATTTCGTTGCAAGTCTCGACAACGTTTTCATAATTATTTTATGCACAACGGTCATAAAATGTTGGAAAAGGTGCGCTACATTAAGAACCGGAACAGTGCGAAACAGCATAGCCTAGCTAAACTTTGCGGCACTGACGTAAATATATTGTCGACAGTAGTTCACTCATGTCGGTCGTTCGGGCTTTGTTGAGTTTGTCGACAATGAAAATCTTGCCGATACCACCCCGACGTTATCGTAATATTTCAAGAAACATCTCCCAAATAACGCGTTTGGTCTCCAAGCATTGGGATTCCTGCACGTTTTACACTAGACATTCATTTCACTCTTTCACTGAATGAATGTTTTCTTTTTAGTTCAGTCCTTCTGACTTTTGTGTACCTCTTCGCATCACCCAATAGATAGTCAAGTCTGGGGTTCTCATCCGATCAAGTAGAGTCCAACCTCATAGTAGACCGTCCACACTTAATCTTCCCATCATATATCTGCCCACAGTATACCACCTGCATGTAGAATCCGCCGCATTAGATTCCGCCCACAGTCATCCGCCTACATTAGATCCACCTACAGTAGACCCACCCTCAGTAGATCCGTACATAGTAGATCCACCCGCATCAGTGGTCACTGATGTAAACCTGAACCAGCTGTTTTTTTCTAAGTCTATCTATCTAACTGCCGCAGCCGAGATGCTGTTCACCATTCGCGCAAATGGCCCTGTTTGTATTAGGTTGGGGCTGTCAGATTGGATCCTTTTGGATGTCTCGAGCAATCACACAATCAATGTAGTTTAAAGGGGCGACTACCCTTGTTTTGGCAGGGTTTACTTCCAACATGTGCCGTCTAGACTACTTGGTCAATCGCAAGATGACAGTGACTGGCAACAGAAGATGAAATTGGAGGGATATCTCCATATATCTGTTCTTTGGTCTTGTTGCTCACGCCAGGATTATGTTTTATACTCGCATAAGAAGCTTGGTGGATACGGTTCCATACAGTCTATCCTGAGCTCTTTCTTCATGGTCCAGGTCTCAGATCCATATAACAGGATCCTCTCTACACAGGCTCTAAAGAATTTCAGCTGGGTTTGAATTGGAGATACCAGATTGCCATAATGGTGTAGTTTATTGCGCATTCCAAGCTTGTCCTTTGCGTGACAGGAGTCTTTCTTGCTGTCCAACATCGGACCCTAATACTTGAAGTCCTTGACCTCTTTGAGTGGGCTCCATCTGCTGTGCATATAAGGTTGATGAATCATCTTCTCATTGACAGTCATATATTCATCTTCTTTGGCATGTAGATGTGGCCGCCTTTGTCTGCGCTTCTCAATGATGTTAGTATAGCTTGGGCCCCACATACTCAGATCCGCTGTTCAGAGCTAGATCATCTGCGTAGTCAAGGTCTGTGAATGCTGAGCATTTGGTACGTCTAGAACGCTTGGTTTGATGGTGAGTTCCTTGTAACGTTCATGGTGTCAAGACTTTGTCTGAGGATGTAATCAACACCGATACCAATAGATAGGGAGCAAGAGTAATCTCCTTGGAGGATCCAGTAGTTGTTAGGAACTCCTTTGTGGGCCCATCCTTGGTCTGCACAAAGCTATATGGGTTTCCTACATGATGGCAATTGCCTTGACAGTCTCATCTGGCGGACACCGTATTGGCGAGAATATGCAGCATTACATCCCTGTTACACTGTCAAAAGCCTTGGAAAATCTACAACACAATTGAAGCTTTTCTCTGAATCTCAACATTCTATTATCCTTCTGAGGGCAAGTATCTGGCGTAGTGTTGATCTGCCTTTGCGAAACCGTTCTGGTTCCGTCTGCAGAATGGGATCTGTGAGGAGTGATTCTGTCGAGCAGCATGGAGTTGTAATCTTAGAGGCCAGTTGGGGACAGTGTGATTCCTCTGTAGGTTGGGGTTTTGGAGTGTCGTGCCTTTCCTTTGGTAGAGGAATGATGAATGATGTTGAAAAGGCAGCTGGTTGTTTCCCCAGGTAGGTGTTCTGTTACAAAATTCTTACAGTTATCATGGAATAGTGGATCTTCCAGCTACTGCAAGAAGTTGTCGGGACCAGGTGTCTTGGTGTTCTTCAGTTTGTTCAGGCAGATCCTGAGTCTCTATAGTGACATTCCAGTCTGTCATGGGAAGGGTGTCCTGCTATCTTGTGGTTGAAGAAGGTTCATCAAGTTATGTGTTATTCTGAACTGGTTTGCCAATTGAGAACTAAAGTGCTGAACCACGTGTCAAGGCGCTCTGCAGTTGTTTCACCTTTGATATTTATAGGTGGGTGGCCTTCTTATCGGTCATCTCCCTCAAGGCCTCCCCGGCAAGCCGCAGCCTGCTTTGGGTTTCAAGCTGTAGGGCGTCAAGTGTGCTTCAGCCTTGGACTTAACATGACGCCTCAAGCACCACATTGTAAACGTCATCAAGTGCAGTCTCAGTGACACATCAAGGTTCTGCTTGGAGCTTCTGTGCGATTTATACATTGGGTGGTGCTTCTTGGCTGCATGACGTCAATGTTTTCTCGTGGCTTTGCTGCTTTGTCTTTGGGGCAAAAGGCAGTAGTCTTCGTTCTTTCTTCAAGTAGCATCTCCAATCCATTTCTTTGTTGGCTGAATTGAGGACATCATATACTGCCTGGAGTTCTTGTCTTCATGCTCATCAACAAGAGTGTTGAACCTGTATGTACTTGCTCAGTATACTGCCACAAAGCTGTATCCCCCATTACCTCTCCTCCAGTCAATTGTTTTCATGGGATCTCTGGGAGGGGTTTCCTCTGACGCTACACTTATCTGGTCCTGCAAGAGACCAATTCTGTGCATCAGAATTAACAGCTTCAAAAGTGTTTAGGCTCTTGAGTTTCTTATCGCGTTATCCACTTCTTTCTGACCAGAATATAGTCCACTGACAAGCTCTCCATTTGGGCGGCGGTGTGTCCACAGCTAACCTGAAGTACTAAGTACAGACCCTTATGTAATTCACTTACAGTTCAATGGCCGATTGCTACATAGCCTCGTCCCCAGGGACCCCAGATTGTACCGAAGTTTCTAACGTAGCTTCGAATCCCGATTACGTAATATTACGTTATAATTACGTCATATTAATATGGTTACGTCATGGATACGTCTAGTCGCGTTTTTAACAAGCTATTTGTCTCTTTAGGGTTCATTTATTTGTATCACTAATAACATATTTGTGGGGTCTAAACACCAACCTGTTCTAGGAGATACAACAGGGCTCAAGTTTTCCTTTGGCGGCCATATTTGGATTTATGCTAATTAGCCACATTCCCGGGTGTCTGATTTTGCGGATTTTGGATATAATGTGTTCAGGGGGTTATTGTAACAATATTAACTAAAAAACCTTCTGTTTGCAATTTTTTTTCTAGGTTCACTACATATTGGCTTAGATTTACAGTCCTATAAGTTTCACGGGTAAATCAAGAAAAAATAGTAGCTTTCTTCGGATACCAAAATTATGACAACTTCCGTTACAACTCTGGGTCCCTGGGGAACGAGGCTATTAGCAATCTGAACCATTGAACTTTAAGTGAATCACATAAGGGTCTGTCCGGAAATTAAGGTACCATTTTGTATTGTCGGTAACCTTATCTTAAAGTTGACAATGGTAAGTTAAAACGCACACTAAATGATCACATTGCATACAAATATTTTATTCTGTTAAAAATTATGAGTGTGGCTGTAGTGACAAAAAAGCGAATTTGTACGAGGTAACAGGGACACCAAAATCACAATTTTCTTGGAATATTAATTTTGCATAAAGGTGATATCATCAATTCTACCAGTTTAAATGCTCAAGGTGGATGACTTCTTAATGATGTGTGAAAACTAGATCATTTGGATGAATGGCCGAATTATCTATCTATCTAAATTTTATGTGACAATTTGGTGTCCTTGTTACCTCGTACATTCCCAAATGGGTTCCATATTGTAAAAGAAGGGAATATAATATCTAGTTTTTTTTAAAAGTGAAATTATACAGGGAAATTATACTACCTAAATTAATATATAAAGTGCCGTTGAGTAGACAATTACAGTGATTTTTGGAGCAACTGTACGAGGGGTAATCGGTTTTGCACCATGCTTGTGACATTTGGTGTCCAATGTTTACATCGGAGATTTCTTTATTCTTGCATTTACAAAATTTGTTTGAGTAAGCTATACTAATAATCCGCACAACAAATAAATTATTAATTGCAGTAAAACAGTGCCAACATCCTCCACTATTTAAAACTGATCAAAAGTGTATTTTTTATTTTGGTGTCCGGGTTACCTTGGACATATCATTATGGGCCATAAATTCATTAAATCATACTAATTGCTGCTCTTTAGTTTTAAATTGTTTATTGTAAGTATTTCTAAGATCTGAAAATGTAAACTTGTCGCTAGGTAACACAGAGAAAGTAGAGACTAGAAATCATTGGCCCACACGTTGGCCCCTTAATTGGACAAACCAATAACCCTATGTCCTATAACTCGAACAAATGGATGAATCTAGATCCACTGACCCCTTGGGTTATTATGCCAGCACCCTTTCACATTTAGCAAATATTTGTTTATTTGCTTATGTGTCAAATTTCCCTTTTTTAAATTCAGATGTCCGATTTAAAATAATTTGTCACCATATGACTCAAATCCATAGAAATGTGAAATGATATCAATGATGTGTAGTGCATAATAGAAATAAAACCTAAAAGATGTATTCAAAAGCCATTTTTGCCTATTTTTAATTCATATAAACGACAACAGATTTATCTTTAATCAATTTTTGGAAAAGTATCAATTTTCAAAGTTATATAAGGACATGTCGTGACCGTTGTGTTTCTCTTGCCAGGTCCGGACTTCTTTAACATGTTTAAGATTTTTATCTGTAACTAAGATGGCCAGATGATTATCTTACTACTCACTCTAGCCAGTAGCATAGTATGACCCATATAAGGGGACTAAAGTTACATAAGATGACTTCAATAACTGCACAGATAAAACTGGAGTGTGCTAGAAATTCGCTTCAGGCAATAACTACTCAGATTTTGACAGGCTTGTTACATGTGTTTCGCTGCGTGTATACTTTGCTGAGGGTTTTGCTGAGGGTACTTGATCCCGAATCATGTCCACGAGATGATATAGGATGTATAATGAGTTTTTTCCCGCCTTTTTACTGGAAAGGCGGTTTTATTTTTATGATACAAAATTTCCTTATATTTGCGCTTTCAGAGGTTTATAAGACAAAGTAGAAAAGATAGAAATCAAACCCGCTGTAAATTTTATGAGTTTTTTTTTTTTTAAATGGGGGTTCCATTATGATCTCATAAACAGTGCGTTATTCGTTTAACTGGCACCTTTTTCGTATGGAATTTTGTCAGTTAAAAAAAAACCATGTAGCTCGGTCAGGCCCGTAACCATTTTTTTTTGGGGGGGGGGGGCGCTACATTTTCGCAAAAGCGAACTTTTGGGTCTTTTGAGCTCATTTTATAGGTTTTTAGGGGCTTTTGGAAGGGGGGCAGCGATTAAAAGTCATTTGACGAGGCAGCGGAACAAATTACAGCTTCTGAATGGGGGGACAGAAATGCTGTGTGCGATTTTGGATGAGTTCTCATTGGATAAAGGAACATCGTGAATGATGTTGAACAATTTTGTTGAAATCAGCAGAGTGTGGATTCTGACACGAAAGCGAATCAGGCGCAAGTGAAGATTAGTGAGGGGTAAGTTGTTATTTAAAACATATCCTATGGCAACAAACAAAAGGTTCAACAATTCTTACAGTAAAATCAATAATATGGAATGGAACAATACAAAGACACACATTGCAAATATCTACATAAATTTATACCGCCTGCGTACATGGCCCAGACGATAAGCGCAAAACATATCCAGTTTTGGCCTTTTGAGATGTTTGATTCTGTGGCACAGCAGCCAGCAAACTCCCGCTGTGCATGGATTACACAACATCAGGGCACCGCACTGCTGCCCATTTCAAAACACGCAGACATTTACTTACATTTCCCAAGAAAAATCGATGATCGTGTAGAAATTTTTTTTGTATAAAATGGTCATTTTCTACCACCCGAAAACGTTCAAACTGAAAATCTTCTAACCGGTCACATATTTTTGTTTTTAAAACGTATAATTAAACCGAATATAAATTTCACAGAAGCCTACTAAAGTCTGTGGAAGAGAACTCTTATTTGACAATACACTCATAGCCAATAGTACAGCGGGATGTTGTCGGAGCTGTGATTTGTGGTACAAATTGCCTCCCTCCCTAAACAGTAGACTTTGTCAAAATGTTTTGAAAGTTTGATGGTTCGCTTCAAACGTTTTGAATTTCGCTTAACTCTATTGAGTAAGAGAAGATCACATTTAAAGCCTACCTTAAAATAAATAGAATCACTATCTTTTCTGTATTATAGTCAAAAATTCCTAAAATTATTAAAATTAATATTATTAAGAAATATCCATTACAGATATATTCTAATTATATATGTCTTAGAAATACCCAGCCAATAGTGGTTTAGCGTAGCATGTTTGGTGAAAAAAATAGTCGTGCCTTATATATTGAAACCAGTCTCATAAAAATTTTTTAAATAACATCTCTGTTTTGTAGAACATGGGTGAAAAAAATTCAGAGAGGTCTACGAGTCCTGAAACAGACTATTTTGGTCGTAAAGGTACAGAATAAAGTGTCAGCGGGCAGACTCATATTATTTTTGTTACCTAGTAATAGAGAACTTCTCAAACATTTTAACCATGACAGCTGCGTTTCATATGATTCAAGTAGAATGTTCTTCAATTTAAAACATGAAAATGTCGCGTAAATACATGCAGTAGATTTTACAGCTTTCTTTTCTAACAAAAAACATTGTTTAGTACTTTTACGCATGAAATGGATGACACGTGCACTAACTCTCCTGAATTTAAAGCGTGGCCCGGGTGGTTAAAGGAAAAAAATTACTTCTCAAACCAAACACAAATACGCCAACTTTGCGTTGTGGTCTTTTCCCCGTAGTAGAAATTATTCAAAAGTTTAAAAAAAGAAAAAACCTAAAAAATTAAAAAAAAAAAAAAAAAAAAAAAAAAAAAAAAAACAAATACATACAACAGTTCCTACATGAGGCAGGACGCCATTGTCCCTAATCGCATGTTTTTGTATTGATTCTCTCGCATACGCATAAACGTTTTAAATTTAGGTAGTCCGGTGCTCGACCCCATATGACTTTGCGCAAGCGTCCACACAAATTGTTTTGATGGTTGACTGCTGATCCAAATCTGGATGATGCCACTTTGGCATCATTGAGCATTGTGAGATAGGGAAGGGGTAATTTAACAGGGTTAAAAATTTGTAAATGTTTCATGTGGATTTGAAATATGTATAGAAGTGTTTTATCTTGTCCTAAGGTTCAAAAAAAGGTATAGTTTGCTTTACCTGCAACCTTTTGTGTTTACACTACAGACCAAATTTGTTCAAGGTCATCATGGGATTAAATATTTACAACGATGCGCGATTTTGTTTCAAATTGGTTTCAAATTGTTCGTATGGGAATGTTAAAACAGAAAATAAACATTTACCTCATGTCAATCATTGCTAAGGTATCTAACAGAGACTAAAATGATTAACCCCCAGAGACCCTGTGGACCTTTTCCATTATTTCCCCCTTAATTTTATACCACAAATGTAACCAAGTGTGTAACCTATATTTGACATTATCAAACAGAAAGGAAGAATGTTGAGGAGCCCATTTTGAAAATAAGCTGTGCATTCTAAATTGTTTAACCCCAGGATGACTTGAACCATTTTAGACTTGATGTGTTAAAGTAAATGTCCTAATAGCAAACTATAACATTTTTTAATCCATAGGACAATATGAACATGAACTATCACCTTTTAACCCATTTATGAAAAGCATTTACAAATTTTACCCCCTGTTAATTTCCCCCTACCCTATCTCAAATGCTCAAAGGTGCCAAAGTGGCATCATCCAGACTTAGATTCAAGGTCAAGCTTGCCTAGAAACCATCAAAATATTTTGTGTGGACTCTTGCGCCAAGGGTCACATGCAAGGTTCTTTGGGCCAGCACACCAAACTAAGGTGGCCATGTAGGATGAGTGCACAGTGCTTCTGCTTCTTAGCGTATCCACAAGTCATTGGCAATAGCTTGTGTGGTGTCCAGGATTTATTCAACTGCTTAGGCTGATCCGGAGCGCGTGTCTCCATTATACGGACGCTCCTAACATGGCCACGCTTTTTTTTTTTTTTTGAGACTGGGGACGGACTGGTGGAAACAGAGTAATGAAAGGTTTCGCTAACTATTGAACTTCACTACACAGCGCTCTTATTATACCTCAGGCGTGAAAGAATTAAATTTCTTCAAGTTTACCTTACTAGTGTGAATTATTCTCTTCGATTTTGTTTTTCATTCAGTGGAACAATTTCTTTGATTTTTTCAAAATCGATTTCCTAAAAAGAACAAACCTTTTGTAAGGATTCAACACACCCAGAAGGTAAAGATTCCGGATATAACGGCTAAAGTTTGATACTTGTATGAACGCGCGTATATATTCCCTTTATTTTCAAATAAACAATGAGTTGTTACATACCTAAACAAACTCCAGCCGGTAACATCAGAACCTGGTGAAAAGGAAATGTGGTCCGCCCGGAGCCATAGAGTCCGTAGGAATAAAGCCATAGGAATAAAGCGTGAACTAATGTTGCGTGAAGAAGATCAACTGAATCGCGTGCCCTATTCTTACCCTTGTAGGTGGACTATAGTTCGAATGACAAGATTTCATGTCACCCGGCCATGGAAATATAAGGCCAAGTAGGAAAAAGACAAACATTTTGTTATGTTTGTAACTTCTCCGCCATAACATTACCATTGGCAGATAAGTTACAACAAAAGGTCCATTTACAGTTCATTTTGAAACTGGATCGTGCTTCGTCATGCGGAAAATAAGAAAATGTCCAAGTGTAATCATTTTCTTTTTGAGACACTCAAAGTAACGCCAACAGTTTTGAAGATACCGTTGATAAGATAATTTTTGATATAACCCCTTTTTTAAGATGATGAATAGGCTTGAATGATACCAACGAGAGGCCTGAGGAAGAATTTAGTATCAGCACACAAGGCTTAATTTTTGACAAATAGACCTTTTCCGTACACTGCAAAAAATTGCGTAAAATACGTTGACTGACTTGTTGATTAAACGAGAGATTTTGAGGCACCCAAATATTGTGTCATAATAGTAATTTGATATAGATTAAACACTCAAATAGATTTCTTACCTGTATTTGGCTACAGAAATGTCTTAAAAGAGAGAAAAAAGGTGATTTTGATTTGCTCATATTTCAATGTAAAACATAGGCCTGAATTTCGTATTTGCTCCTATACGAAATAGAAATTTCACAATTTTTTGTTCCAAAGAAACTTTCTCAGCTTAATCCTTTCATATGGGGATATTTTTGATGGAAAGCTTTACATCAGATCCAAAATCAGTAATTTCGATTTTTAGGGACACCTGATATGTGAAATCCCTCGTTGCACCTTTAAATTATATGTCAAAATCAGGTGTTGTATAAAATTTACTCAATGTTGCAAAAGGGTCGAAAACTATATTGTTAGAAAGTTGGAAACACTTTCTCTGTTTCTAAAATACATGTATGTGAGGTAGAAATGTTGCACTTTTGCCCCTGTTGTCTGATCTCTGGAGGAAAAAGTTTGCAAAATTTACGCACATATAAGTGTTAGGCAATTGTTGTCAAAAACTACTGATTCGCGATTAATCATTGATGGCTGACCATCGTGGCATCCATCGTGCAGAAGCTGCTCGCTGCATTGTGTAGTGCATATATGAATATCTAAACTGTATTTGATTCATGTTAACAACAAAACATTTATCTGTTATCTGATATGTGACTTTTCTTTGCAAAGTATCAATTTTAAAAGGGAAATACGGATATGTTGTGACCGTTGCCTTACAAAAAACTTAGCTGTTTTTCTTGCCAGGTCAGGACTCCATTAAGATTTATATCTGTCACTGAGATGGCCAGACTACCCAGCAGCATAACATGACCCATATGAGGACTAAGTCACAAAAGATGAACTGTACAGATAATACTGGTGTGTGTGCCACTAATTCCCCTTGTTGAGGGTACTTGATCCCAGATCATGTCCACGACATCACTACTGAATTTAAAGAAGAAATTGTACTTCTTAAAACAAACAGATACACCAACTTGCGCTGTGATTTCCCCGTACTAGAAATTATTCAAACTTTAAAGGGATTTGATCTGCAATTATATAAATCAGATCATCAGACCGCACAAGATAAACTCCGAGTAACAACTACAGTTCCAGCAGGTTCATCAATTTATCTCGCTCTGCTTTCAAGCATTGATCACTCTGCATGAAAGAATATATATATATATATATATATATAATATATATATATATATATATAATATATATATATATATTATATATATATATATACGATAAGACGGAAAATCAGCCAACGGAGCATATTTGAAATGCTGTATCTCTTAATGAGATACAATCCCACGAAGATAAAGATAAATATAAGATAATAATGGGAAAACAGCAAAAAAATGTGTCAGAGCTTTCGAAACGATAACGTTTCTGCTTCAGTGACGTTAAAAGACCCCATGGACAAGCAGAAGACCCAATACAGGAGAGAAAACACCATCTGTGGTGTTAAAACCAAAAACGTGTTACAAAGCAACGACACCCAGACGTGAAAGGGCGAGAAAAACTAGAGGGCGTGTGAATAAAAAGAAATATAACATTAGTCATGGATGTTCATGCCTTTGGGTTGATATGTGTCAAGTGTGGTAATCCAATATTTTTCGCGATACTGGCGTCCAACTTTGGATTGTTTGCCTGCGCATTCAATGACTGTGACTTGCAAGTCATCCAAACCGTGATCGGGTAGGGAAAAGTGAACGGCAACCGGTTTATCTTTATGTTTTTGATGATGTCTAATGGTTGAGCGGTGATTTCGCATGCGTTCCCGAACGTCATTGCCCGTCTCTCCTACATATTGTTTACCACACTTGACACAATCAATCAAGTAGATAACGTTGAGAGTTGTGCAAGATGTGCTTTGTCTTATACTATAAGTTTTGTTGTTGATATGGCTTTTAAATGTAGTAGTGGTACACATGTGCTTGCAATTTTTAATCTTGGTTTAAGGCAGGGTTGGCAACCACTGTTTGGGAGTAGATCATCATCTGATTTGGATTGAGAAATTTGAGCTCTAACCAAAATATCCTTGAGACTTGGCGGGCGCCTATATGATATTAACGGTGGCTCAGGGAGAGCCTTCTGAAGGCGTGGATGGGAGGTCGTATTTGTTCGTCGTATTTGTCGTATTTGTTCTAGCGAATCAGACTATGAAAAAAGATCAATGGAGCTCAAACAACAGCTCAATGGAACAAAAGATCAATGGAGCTCAAACAACAGCTCCAAAACAGGGGTTATACCAATTCTATCATTGAGACCCAAATTTCCAATGCTAGTAAAGTCAAAAGAGGGGACACTTTGGGATATAAGTCAAAACTGATAATAGACGTGTCCCCTTGGTGGTCACATATCACCCCAACCTTCCCAAATTACAAGAAACCCTTATTAAACATTGGCCCATTATTACCTCCCATCCACGCCTTCAGAAGACTCTCCCTGAGCCACCGTTAATATCATATAGGCGCCGCCAATTCTCAAGGATATTTTGGTTTTAGGAGCTCAAATTTCTCAATCCAAATCAGATGATGATCTACTCCCAAACAGTGGTTGCCAACCCTGCCTTAAACCAAGATGTAAAAATTGGAAGCACATGTGTACCACTACTACATTTAAAAGCCATCTCAACAACACACAAAACTTATAGTATAAGACAAAGCACATCTTGCACAACTCTCACGTTATCTACTTGATTGATTGTGTCAAGTGTGGTAAACAATATGTAGGAGAGACGGGCAATGACGTTCGGGAACGCATGCGAAATCACCGCTCAACCATTAGACATCATCAAAAAC
>JAMKCH010004804.1:0-34249 GCA_023653785.1 Ophioderma brevispina | reverse complement strand
AAAGATTGGCCTCACTCCAAAACCCCAATCTGTAAATTTCGCGCGCGATATTTCAATCCGTTTTTGGAAATCGAGAGCTAAAAAACGTAATTTTGTAAGCCCCATAGAGTACGGTACAGTGTAATATTGGGTCGACCAAAATGGGGCACATTTTCGCTCATACTTCCAACCAAACACTTCCTTTGGCTCTAAGATTTACACAGGGTAAATTATAAAATAGTAGCTTCTTCTGATACCCAAAATTTGACCACTTCGCGGTAATCTGGGGCTTCTGGGGACGAGGCTATTAGCGATCGGCCCATGGACCTTTAAATGGAAAAATAGTAGAAACTGTAACTTCCCTGGGCCTATTTGTGTTAGACATGATTTTAAAGAAGAAATCGCACAATATCAAGACAAAAAGGTGTGTGAGCGTAACTACTGAGTATTACAATACGAATTTTACACCCACCACCATAGGATGTTTTGACTAGAAGCCACAGTTTCAGAGGGATCGTAACTCATCGTTGTCTTCACGCTTCAGTAGCTCGAAAATCCGGGTCCAACGGTATGGATTCCTTCTTGCCTGAAGGGATAGAGTCTATATCCAAGGGAATGCCATAATTTAAGCAACTGTGTCGCTTGTTAATAGAAATTACGTTTTAATTAGAGGCTAATCTTGTACATAAACCAATGGCAATTTATTTGATGGTGTGCAACCTATAGGATAAGTTTTAGAGACTAGCGGAACAAAGTTTGTGACCCTGACCTCTAGTACTTTGAACTTGAATCTTGTCATCTTCGGTCACCTTAAAGTTAAATGTTTGAAAACAGTCACTGATCCTACACCCTAGTGTAGCCTGTGAAGTCTATGTATACCCGGGGGGGGGGGGTCAGCATGAAAATATGAAGAGTTTCGACAGACAAGATAAGGCCATAGACTGTTAATATGTGTACAGTTGCTGGCTGAATCATTCAGATTGTGAGTGAGTGGGTAGTAGCTAGTCTACGAAGGTGCAAAATTTAGAAGTCCCACTGCTTGTGCGTTGTATTACCGTAAGCTTATGACAAGCAGACACCCGGCCGGGGGTGCGACATTCAGCCTCTATTTCCACTTGAGTAGTTTTTTTGTGTGTTGCATATGTTTCAATAATTTCTGATTGAATCTATCAATTCCACTAAACCCTAATTGGGCAATTTAGTTATTGTGCTCTGTTCACTGACCATGCAAAGAAATGGCCACCATTGTGTTTGACAATCCTTGTCATTGTTCTCTGTTCACTCTTGCACGCCAAACTATTGTTATCTGGCAACACACATCCCAGCTTTCAGTGAGCCCAATAGTTCAGTGCAGTTTGCCAGCTATTGGTCACAAGTTTGAAGCTCATCCTTGCTTAACAAAAGAAGTGTGTTTTAGACAGATTTTTTTTTACTCTAACTTTGTTATTTCGAGTCCCTAGTTAAGTAAACAACCTCTCCTACTACTACAAATTATATATTCTTTCTCAACCAACATCATTTTGAATCTTGTTTTGATAACTTTTATTTTTTTCTGATCCGTTCGACGTAGCCGAATAGCCACCAATGGACAAGCATACAGCACTTTTGCGACCCTAGTGGACACAGATGATGGCTGCTCTTTCTTTTATCCAAATAGTGAAGCTATTGAGTCAGGTATCACTGTACCGCCTTTTGCTTACAACAATGTACACAGCTGCCCGAGTACTCACCCCTCTATTAGCCCCTTCCCCGAGTATAAGCCCCCTTCACTTCCCAAGGGCCAGCGCTATGACGAGAAAAAGTAGTTTATTTTTATTTCTGATTACGTAATGAACGATTGGGGGAAATCAGCCAATGTTGTTGTTTCTTCTATTCTGGGCCAAGAAATCTCCAGAAGATAGCAGAATATGCATATTTTAGGACAAACATTAATTTCTTGCTCGGTTTCTATCAAAATAATGAAATTATTCTTATGAAATATCAGAAACCTGTCAAAAGGGGTTGAAATGACGTGAAGTGCACTGATTTACAAATCTGAGGGTTCTAATTACACACCACTAATAGATCTGTCTGGCCCCCGCTGCCAAAGTGTTGTGGAAAAAGGTAAAAAAAGTGACGGTTAAGTTAAATTGAAAATAGTAGAAACTGGAACTTCCTGGGCCATATTTTGTGTTAGAAATTATTTTTAAAGATAAAAATCAGGACAAGGGCAAGACAAAAATGTGTTGAGTTCTTACTACTGAGTAATTACCGTACTAATTTTACAACACCCCCCCATAGAATATTTTGACTAGAAGCCACATTTTCAGGGGATCGGAACTCATCGTGGTCTTCATGCTTCAGTAGCTCGAAACATCCGGTCACCTTATGGATTCTTCTTGCTGAATGGGATGCTGAGGTCTAGCAGTCCAAGTAATGCAAATTTAAGCACCTGAGTCGCTTCGTTAATGAGAAATTTAGTTTTGTTTATTTATTTGGATATTTCAAAATATAAACATTTGGCAATTTATAGTGGTGTGCAACCATCTGGGCTTGCACTTGCAAGCTTCATAACAGAGGGCATCTATGCACATCTGCCTGTTTCTTCATTTAAGTCATAAACGTTAATTGAAATGAGGCATGCTCTAAGCTTTGCTTTTCAAGAGAGCTGCCCCCAGAATTTCTCATTCTTGTCTTATTTGTTCTGATACAAGTTTTTGGGGGATAAACATACCTGCATCATGATACAGTAGCTGTAAACACATGATGATTATAGAGGGCCTCCTTTCCTCCTGATCCCGGTGACAGGGGAGGTCGGCCAAGAAATCCAATTTCAGACGTCGCCATTGTTTTACACGAAAAGCGAATCTTGACGAAAACTTCTGAATTTTTATAAGTTAAGAATCAACTCCACTGGAGGGGTTATTTCTGAATTTTATTGTATGAATAACGAACGAGGACGAGGTCGTTTGTGGTTCATGGGAACCCCAATACCGACCCACCTCAAAGCACCTAACTTGGTTTGTGATTTTCACTCCGTATTGCTGTCTTTCTTTTGACATTTTTGGTGCTTTGCTATAATGAATGAGCTTGCCGCCACCGCCTGTCCGGTGATGTCTTTCAAAAGTCTCCGCCCACTTCCCATACCGTATGCCCACAGTCATGACAGAGAAAAACAATTATATGCAATCGTTAGCACAGACAGACACACACACACGACAATAATATAGATTTTTTAAGTAAATTGATTAGTATTGTTATTGGGTCCACCAACCTGGACACGAAGCCCAGTGGTTAACTGGCCTCGGAATGCCACGGGTGATAGTGCATTTACAGGGGCTTTGGTTAATTGTTTGAATAACTCGCTATGGTTTTTAATACCTGTTAATCACCGCTACTATACTAAGTGCGTGAAATAAAACCCAATCTTGTGTAAATGAGGACGAATTTACTGTGGGTGTGCTGTTTTCCCGAGCAGTGAATGTGGGTAGGGCGACTATGCTTGCGACCCTCACGTAATCCCGTAAGTTCCTCATTCCTTACGGCTGATAAATATTTACGTTTTAAAACTATATTTGCGCATGTTTTTTCGAGTGTTGAAAATTTTCCGACCGCACAATGGTTTTTTTTTTCTTTGGCCGACATAACAGTGCATTGCACAAGCGACACGAGGTGCAACTTGCCCATTCATTTTTTCTGTAGTGCGCTCTGTATATAATATTAACTAGCTCAAAAATGGAGTTTATTACCTCCAGCCCAAAATTATTGCAATTATCACCGCGCAACCTGTTGAAAAGGTATATTTCTAGTTCGAGTGTTGCTGTCGCCTACGCCCTATTTTTAACAGCATGATTCTTATTTTTTGTTCAGATATGGATATTAGTGAGGGGCCTATGTTCTCCAGATGGTAATTTTATGAAGTTCATGTTAATGTTGGCAACCACTATTTAATGTATACTACTCGGTCTGACTAGTCAGAAAATGATTTGCCATTTTTCCGTTGACCTTAGTGGCTTTTCACCTAGATCGAAAGGCAAAGCGGTCATACATCGTCAAAGTATATCGCCCTTGTACCAAAATGTGTCAATTTCACAAGGATATTATTTTGTTACTAGTCTTGGTTCGTTTTTTTAGTTATATGCAAATAAGCTAATATGCTAAACTTTGCATGTTATTCAGCCCCCAGTCCTGTCCAAAGCAGAGTTAGGCCTCATGTGTTTGCACAATGTAGAGTGAACCCTATACAACCCCCATTATACCCATGGCTAAGTAAACCAATTTGTTTTTTATGAAAATGCAAGAGAATCTAGTCCTATTAATACCAATCCAGGAGATGAATTGTTGTCATAACCCTAACCCTGAAACAACACGACTTACACTACAAAGACAAAGTTGTATACTATTCGTTTCTTTTCCGTCACAAGCATCATGTTGTGGATGTTTTTAATTCTTCTTTCCATCCAGATCCCGGAGGAACACGACAGGTATTATTTTCAAGATTGGGCACGATACATACGTACGTGAAAGCAGTAGCAAAAACCTGAAATCTAAAAAAGGGTGTCTTTTTCATATTGAACCGGGACTTGAACTTCCATTAGGGTACGATTTGGAAATGTCGAGTTGTATCGTATCGGCTCCGTTGTGTAAATAAACTATTCATGTATAGCCTACAAAGAAACACATTTCTGACTTGCTTAGGGTCAAATATTGTCAAATTACTTGTTTAGGGGTGCGGACTTTTGAAAATGTGGAATTTTGTAAAGCAGACTACCACCACCCCCCCCCCCCCAATGGTCCCCTTTTTGAACATCTCATCACGAAAAGTGGACTTTTGGTAAAATTTCGCCACACAAAATCAACAAAAAGTGGACCTTTTGCTCCTGTTGTGGATTTGTGTGTTGTTTTTGTGCGCAATTGCAATGGCGACCTGCTGCTGATCCTCAGATTTCTCGCATATCCAAGTACTTGCCCAGTGTCCATTCACATTTCATGACAAACGCAAAAGCTTAGTTTAGATTTTGAATTATGTTCTGTAACAGTAGATCATAACTTTTTGGACTATTGGCATACTGCACAGAGTTTTAAATTGGTTTCCCGTTTGGTCTTTTGGCATCAAAAAGACTTTCTTGTCTTTAAAATGAACCTTTTCCAGCTAAAAATGCAAAGAGGCACAATTCTGACATAAAACATATGAAAATATCAGCAATATAATGGTGCTATCATATATACTTAGAGAGTGTATGCAATACAACATCTTCCATTTATGAATGAACTATGCATCCATCTTAACGCTGTCTCCAAAGGTCCTGTGACGCGGATTTCCCAGGATACGTTAACATTTGATAATGTGAGTATGAACCATTATAAGCCATGATATTTGGAATCCGATCAAGGGACCTACACCTCAGCAATGGATATCGTCCTCCAGTAATGGGCAATCCAAAGTGCTTATCTTATCTTTACTAGTTTTATTGGCATACCTCTATACACTAAACCATGAAATAATGCTCAAGTGTTCAATGAAAATAGGTTTTGTCAAAGAAAAAAGCTAAATTGAAGATAACAGTGTTGGTTTTAGAACCTTAAAATTTGTTACTTGTAATTGGTGGAAAGAATAAAATGAATCTTAGCTCAGCGACAGCAGTAACTACAATGTTTCCATGTTCTTGCACATTTTTTTATGAGAAAATCGCAATTTTGTCTGGAACTTTACTAACTGCGTACACAATTCAGTTTACTTAACCATGGGCATTATAACAGCTATGATGGGGGTTGGGTAGAGATGACTCTACTTGGATCTGCTTAGAATAAGACTATTCAGGTTCTAGGTGAAAAGGATAAAGTATCATACAAATTAAGAGAATCACAATTTTGTCCTTGCAACATTTTTAAACTGTGTAACACAATTTGGTTACCCTACAAATGACTGGGCTTATAGCAGCAATGATGCATGGTGAGATTTGGGTACCATAGAGGAGGCCGGTGGTGGGGGGGGGGGGGGGGGAATCTCAACACAAATTACCATATGGGGACTTGCCACAGGCATTAGTCTCCTTCGGTATATAATCAATGACCATTTTTTCATCATGCCAAATTTGGTATGATCAATGGGCCGTTTTTCATTCAAAATTTTTCTCAAATTTGTTGAAATTAGTCAAATTTCATCATTCCGAAGCCAAATTTGTCTAAACAATGTTTGAAATTAGTCAAATTTCCTCCTTATCTGATGTCAAAATTGTCAAAAATTTGCATTACATTTTTGTTTACATTTGGCCCAAAGTTGCATCCCTGGTATAGCTATGGGTCATTTTCTTCGAGACTCCTCGGAGGCACATCCCTACAACAAACCAACGCCCTGAGAGGCCCCCCCCCCCGGGGCTTAGGGTGAAGGGTGCTCTAACTTGGCAACAAGAACAAAAAAATGGCAACATCGTCCTTCTGAATATTCGGACCCAGTAGTATACGTTTATAGGGGTTGCCAACAATTAACATGACATTCAACCACAATTCCCCCATTTTACAAGGCCCCTCCACTAATTACCTAAAAAAAGCTGAAATTTTGTAATTTTGAATTTTAGCCTTTTTTGACTTGTTATCAGGTTTTCAAAGTGACCCCGCAGATCAAAGGTCATCTAAAGAAGGGTCAATTTGCTTAGAAATGCCCTAGAACCAAATTTGGCCACAAGGACTTGAACCTGAGCACAGAGAAATGCTGAGGTCAAAGATCACACCCCGCAGGTCCAACAAGCGCTCCATCACCATCAATTTGCATAAGCAAATGCTAGAACAACACAATTTTTTGTCAAACCCATCCCAAAAGGACTGTGTTGACTTGGCCACCCAGGAAACTGCACTAGTCTTTCATAGAAACCGTTTCGGCGATCTGCCATTTGAAAATTTCAGAAAGTGTTTGCAAACGACCTCGTTGTTAAAATTGTTGAACACACTACACATGCGCGCACATCGCTACCCGAGAAACAAAACAAAACAGAATCCGTAAGCCCTATATGCTAGAAAAAATATATTTTTTAGTAAATGAACTTTCGATAAGCGCGTCGAAGCTTAACTGTCCTAATGATGTTGTTGGTAGCCAAACCAAGTGGTGGTACAAAATTGATGGTATGGTTGCATTTGGGTTAGTTTTTTGACTGGTATTTTGTAGTAGATAATGATTAATCTAATTGGGTATATTCATACCACAATACACTACAATCACACTTTTTTGGTAGTTTGTGGTCTGTGGAAGTGCAAGTACGATGAACGTTGTGGTATACACAACATATGTACTGCTGGGGTAATTCTCACAATCACAGCCTGCCATTGTTAGGGCTACACGTAGGGGTATACAGGACGATTCCGCCCGCGAAACAATTGAGACACCCGTGAAACTTTCACTACGTCAAGCCACCATCACCGTGTGGAGAAGATCTTGTGCTCGTCCCCCCTACTACGCCTTTGTCCTTTTTCTACGGAACGCGATTGTCGTGAACTGAATATTCACCTTGTATGTAAGAAATTAGGCCATAACCCACTCTTACTTTGACATAGAACCTAAATCCTAAGTTGAAGACTCGTTTTGATTTATGCAGTTTTAAGCATGGGTTAATGGGCCAGTTTGGTTTTTGTTTTTTTGTAAATTAATCAGAAGAGAGATATATTTTGCCTGTAGTGGAAGCGGGGTGGAGCCGACTTCATGCGTACCTATCACTCAAGTACTTAAGGTCCATGGCAAACGATCGCTAAGTAACTCTCTTCCCCCAGAAGCCAGCCCCATAATTTTACCAAAGTGGTCAACCCATTTTGGTATCAGAAGAAAGCCTAACTTTCCTTCTCATTTACCCTGTGAATATCTCAGAGCCAAGGATGTTGTTTTGGAAGTTATGAGCGAAAATGTGCCCCATTTTGATCGACCCATAGCATTTTACCACAGTACTCTATATTTGGGTGTCTCTCATGAACTTAACCTCCTACTTCGTTTTTTACAGCACGTGTCTAACTACCGAGTCCGTCACGCATACCTAAGAAGCGAGAACATTCATTTGATATAATTACATGCGTAATTGCGCAGCGAACTTTACAGATGTAACCAGTTTCTTGAGTGAGGGCATACGTGTTTTCACTGAGCTCCATCAACCATGTAAAACAGCCCATAGAGAAATCGGATTCGGCTCAATGGGCTAACACATAAATACTAAGGCTTTTTTTTTGCATCCATTGATACACTAATGATCCTATATTGGACTATACCTGAGGCACCTTGTCTCAACTATATTACTACTGTACTATACTAAACCATTATAATACTGCTGTCATCTTGCTTCAACACATGGAATTGCTACACAGCCGTCCATCATCATCCCAATTTGTTTAAGGAAATTATACGCAAGTGAGGACTTAAGAAGAAGGAGTTTTCTAACAGACCCAAGTTAAACGGGCAATAGTGACACCCTTGCGTACTTGACTAACAGAGTTTGAGGTACGGAGGGACGAGTTCATGATTTGGAGGTGTGAAAACGATGATCTCAAAAAGGTAAAAAGTATAGTGGAAACAAAAAAATGGGATCATGTCCACCCAAGTCTGGACATAACAACAGATAACTGAAGATATGCATCATATACTCATAAGAACATTTTTCGTGATCAATGTAGAGCATCCCCGAGGAATAAGACAGAAAACACCGCTAGTTCATCAAATCACTAGCGAAGGGGATAAACTATAATGTTCAAGTAGAGGAGGCTGACATAGACAGAACTCACACCGTACTGGAAAAATTCAAGAGGCAAGCCCAGGCAATAATAGGCCAAATTCTCTACAAGATCTAGCAAGTCCCGCACAAAGCTACTCAAGCCAGGAAAAACTGAAAAAGCCGACAGCGAAATTCGATACAGGAACACTTTACCTCCCCGTAGGCAACGTGCTCCCTTTAAAACAACCTAATGAATTGATAGGCAGGGCCCGATTGGTAAAGGCAGCTTTGGACCTTACTGGGACGGGCAAGTAAAACGTTTCTCTCGCGTTCAACCAGATGCGCCTACCAAAGGGATATGTATTGAACAACTGTAAAAGCTAAAAAGACTTAAAAATCGCATAGGCTGGGAGCATGCAGAGAAGCATCGCTACAAGGATTTTGACCAAGCAGCAGCATCACAACAGAAAATGAAGATAGTAAACTCTTTGAAATTCAAAAAGAAACCATGTATGAAATGATTTGTTTAACAATTGACTTGACATGAAAATACAAAGAAAACAATAACATTCTAAAGAATGCCTTTAAGCATCACATATCTAATGCAATATTGCAAGCATGGTACCATAACAAGACAACCCGTAACATAACTAATGTAAATCTATCTTACTAATATTGACAAATATTTTTATTAATGAATAGGTCATATACAATGTGATGTCATGCAATGTTTATGACTATGGTATATGCCCTATTATGTCTTAATGTATATATATGGTCTATATGAATATGACACATGATACAGATTAGTGATGTGAATATGGTGGTGGTATAGGCATGATATGTGGTGTACATTTACTATATGCACGACTGTGATATGACACAATTGAAGTGTACATGTATGTAAAATGATATGCACATATTTGTATGGTATGGCATGTCAGTAATGGTATGATAGGCATTATAGTGTGTTGGTAATTGGGATTATGAACATGACTGTCGTGATATGATATGATTATGTACATGGGATATGAGTGATAAGTCCCCATGTGTTAATATTTGGTTACCCTCAGTTTAATCTAACATGAATATCTATTGAAATCTTATTTAATGAAATGTCCTTGCATACTCCCTTTGTTGTTAGCCTATATAAATATGTCTGGATTCCACAACAACTTTCTAGTATGTGACAGTTGAATCTTTTAAATTTACATATCAGGTGTTATTTGTTTGTTTTTTCTGTGTACATTTGTGGAATGTCTCGTCTTGATGTATGTATTATTTTTGCTCCAAAACTATAAATAAAAAATCCAGAGATATTAACATGTAATAAATGTAATGGCTATATTCATAAAAAATTACTAAGCTTAAACGCAACCAACTTGCAATACTAGATGAAACAAATGTACTTGCTCAAATTGTACCATTGACAAGTTCAATGATGATGATATAGTGATGATGAATGTTGATGCCTCTTGGCATCGTACATGATAATACAAAACACTTGATATTGGACTTGAAAAATATGAAAATATGGCATTTAAACCCTGTTCGCTCTCAAGGTACATTTAAGATTGGGGAGACCCAATAGTTGGTAAATTTTCGCAAAATGTTCCAATACCTTCACCACTGCCCACATTCAGTAAAACAATCACTACCAGATAAGCAAATATTCTATCTACATAACTCAAGCTTATCCAAAAAATTTTGACAAATTAAAGAATGTCAACACACTAAATCATGATTTTAACTATTAATTGGATGTTCCGAAACTCATTTAAAAGCGAAACCTCATGAATATTATGGATTGCCAGGATATAAAATGGAATATGTAACAGAATTGTCGAGGGAAGGGGGGGTTTTTCTGTGTATATATCAATTCCTGTCAAATACAACTCCGGATGTATCTCAACAAAGCAAATTCTATTTTGAATCTTGTTTCATGAATGAAAATGGTGACAAGAATATAATAGTGGGAACGGTCTACAGAGCACATACCCATATAGATGATTTTATCACTGACTTTGAGCCTACTAATTTCTTAAAATTTCTAATTAGAAAAAAGGTGAATGTATTGCATGGGTTGATTCACACTATAGATTTACTCTTAAGGATATATTCATAACTCTACACACTAGACTATCTAGACTTCGTTTATTCACACTCACGAATACCATCCATATATAAACCTACAAGAATTACTGAGAACAGTGCAACATTTCGATAACATCCCACTAATGCATACAACCTGAAACTCGATTGATTCGCATGTTGACAACAGACGCGATCAGCTTACCAACAAGTTAATTATATATTCTAAAATGAGAAGTACTAAATGTGTAAACAAGAAGGTCTATATAAAAGTAACTTACAGTACTGAAAAATTACAAAACGAAAACAGAAGTTTGTATCATCATAATTAATTGGCAAAGATGGTCATTGATTAATACTGATGCCAATAGTGATTATACTGCTTTGTACAAAAATTAACCGATTGTACGATGAATGTATACCATAAAGTGTACTGTTAACAACAGAAATACTCCACCTTCACCAACCGTGGATAACCAAAGGGCTTTTGAAAAGCATAAATATCATAACCATAAACATTATACAAAGAATATGCAAATCCAAATGAATACGATCCCAGAAATTTAAAAAAAAAAACACTCCGAGCAATAACTCCACACTCTGATTCGCAAGTCCAAGCGTGAATATTTTCATACCAATTGCAATCCCTAATCCCAACGAAGCAATATGCAAAAAACTGGAAAACATTATGATATATAGGTCGTGGAAAGAAACTTTTCTCCAACCAAATACATTCAAAAAAGCAAAAGATGATAGTTATATTACTGATCCTAGGATCTAGCAATACTTTTAATGATTTTTTTTGTTGAATGTTGGACCAACCTTGCATCGAAAATACAACACACAGGTAAACTATTCTGATTATCTTAGAAATCCCATCCTTAAGATTTCTTGAACAACCAACAGCTAATAATGAAAGTAATGAAATAATAACAATTCGACGATCAAAACAAAAGTCCTGTCACATAATTTTGGAAACTTATTAATAAAAAGTAGCAGCAAGCGAATAGCAAAGCTCCTTGGTATGATCTTTAAAACCTTTCTCTTCCTACAGGCATAGTTCCTGAAAATCTTAAGATTGCCAAAGTAGTAACCAATTTATAAAAAAGAAGAGCTGCAGATTTCTCAAATTATCGTCCATTTTCCGTTTTAAACCATGCTTTTCAAAAGTTCTTCAAAGATGGTCTTTAACAGATTAGTAATGATTTCATTGATAACAAAAATATGAATAAAAAACATTTGGATCCACAAATCACTCCACTGTCCATGCAATAATAGATTCTAGTTTTGACAAAATAATTACTGCAGCTTGAAGATGAATGTACAATTGGTGTATTCTTAGTCTTGTCAAAGGCCTTTGACAAGTTACCATCCCCATGATATATTACTATATAACTTATCACATTATGGATTCAAGGGAGTTTGTGCTTAATGGTTTAAGAACTACTTAGAAAACAGAAAACAGTATGTCCGATACCAAGACAAGATTCCGACTAAACGAATATCGTAAGTGGATGTAACCTCAGAGGAATCATCCTATGACCCGCGTTCTTTCATTCTTTATGTAAACCGATATAGTTTAGTATTCTTCGGTATTGGAATTTATTTTGTTTGCCGTACACCAACTATTCTCTATTCTCATCGAGACAATGATCTAAATTGGATCTTAATAAATAACGACTCAGAGGTAAGACAATTGTTCAAAGCACAAACTATCTATCAATGCTAAGTAAAACAACTATATTTTACTTGGTACTCCACACAAACTTCAAAATAACTTCATCAAAGGTACCAATAATGCTCATAAGGTCATGATACTGACTGTGAAATCAATCATACTAAGAATCTTTAACATAATCCTAGATGATGTTTTCTTCTTGATAAGGGTACCACTACTAATTTCTTGGAGTTTTATTGATGAAAATCGTATCCATGGAAGTACCATATTTTCCATGCTATATCAAAATTAATTTCAAGAAATTTGGCGTTATAAATATTAAAACATTTTTTACTATTCGTATACTGTATCAAACCAAATTGTACTGTCACTTGTTTTGCAATATATAAATTATGGTTTTTGAAATGGGGTCAAAAACATGTATGTGTCTTAACTAGATAAGAGTATTTAAACTTCAAATGGGCTCTGAGAACCAGAATCAATATTCCACTATAGGTGTCACTCTCCGGGCCACTATTTCTATTCTTCATTTAATGTACTTAATAATGTTTTGATACTTATAAAGTTAGAACTAGGAGTATTTATTCAAAACATACCAATGCAACTTCCTGATAACTTGTAGCAAGTACTCATTTATTTAACACTGAATTTATCACATATTTACCTGTACACACAGAAATTCTCATGATTAAAAGTATCCCCAAACTTTCAAAAGGGTTTTTTCTCTGCTCAAGCTATTATAAATCGGACCAACCCTTTGGAATTCTCTGAACGGTTGGCCATTAAACGCTCAAAAACACCCAAGCATTTCAAAATTATGTGCTCAAATCCAAATCTGTTTCAAATTATAATAATAATTTTGGGGCAAGTGCTCGTCTTGTGTTGTTAAGTGGATGTTTTATGAAGTAAATGTATTTTGGTTTTTCAATATAATATTTCCTTTGATTCTTTGTGTTTTATATGTGCACTATTTGATAAGGGGTGTTCATCTTCTGGCCTTTTGGCCTTTCGTCCACTTCCTCCATGTCCTTGTCATTATCTGTTTTGTGTTTTTTTTTATGATACTGTAGATAATGGAAAAAAAAAGAAAAAACAGAAGAGACAAGATGGGGTTTTGGAATGAATTCCATCTATCAAGATGAAAACTCCATATCCTTAAATCGGGTGATCCCCCTTTAACTCGCCTTGGCCGCCGTCGTGTGTTGTCGTTATTTTTAGGGACAATCATGTAAATTGTGTGTCCGTGGTGTGGTCAGTAAAATAACGATATGTATTTCCCGTTCCACTGAACTTCTGAACGTTATCAATCAGCCAAATTAAGTTGTTTTTCAGTTCGATTTTCAAGATTTTTAGAACCCGATCACAGTATCTACACTAATATCAATGATTGTTCAACACAGTGACGATTAACAGATCAGTCTCAAATCAAAGCGATGATTTACTAAGATTTTTTCTTCTCTCTTGCACTTAAAAAGGGGTAATTAATAATATTGTCATTTTTCAATAAGGTACCAGTCGGAAATTCCTTATTTTGTGTAACACGAACATTTTTCTAGAGGTTTGCCTAAAAAAAAAATATTTTGCCGCGAGTTTTTTTCAATAAGATGGCCTATAACGAAATAAAGATCCAAACTTCTGTCACTCACTTCTAATATGGAGTCCTGCCTGTCAAACTTTCTAACTTGTCCGTTCGTGGTTTTAGGTAGTGTAAAAGTAGATTTATAACATGAATTTGACATACGCTCGCACCGTATTATTACCCCGGAGTCTGTTATAATACAATTCATCCCATCGTGTCACCGAAGCAAAAGTTGTGGACAGCCGTCGATTAGTGGGAGAGGAGGCGAAATGTGTGGCCGATTCCTGTTCATGAACGAACTAAGGATATCTGGCCTTTCATCGTTCACAGCGAGTGCAAAGCTGTTGTGTTCCTTTCGATTCAAAACAAGGGCGACCTCAAAAATCAGTAAATTCAGACTCAACTATAAGTGAATATATTTTAATCATACGATAGTAAGAAGTTTGGACAGTTAATGTAGCTATAATGCGTTTACGGTGACTTGAATGTTCATTAAGGCACACAGAATTGAGTTTTTTTCTCCTCGGTATGATTACATGATCCAAAGATTAAGCAGGAATTTTAATTTTCCACCACAAGACATCCCTCTCATTCAATGCCAATACATTCGGCAAAGAAAAAAGTCGAGAGTTGACACGATGGGTTGAATTCTCACTATAACATTATATTGATACGAGTCTCCGTTAATTACATGCATAAGGATCTGCATAATGTTAAGTGCAGTAACATGCAGTTTGCACGTTTCAACTAGGGCTTCTTCGCTGGGCCGATCAATATTTGAAACATTCACTGTTCCACTCTTTTTTTTCTTTCAGCCTCCCTTTTCTCTTTGCTGTTCCCACCCGGTCGCGTCGGGGGTGATAGCAGGGTGATTTTCACTTTATTAAGGTCATAATTAATTCAAGAATTTTTTTTTGTTTAAAACTCGGAAGAAATGTTGCAAAATGATCTCCATAACCTTAATTCAGGGAAATGTGCTTAAGCCAGATATACTTCCAGTCGCAGAGAACAATTGGCGTGCGTACGAATACCGGATTTGGAACCAAGATCAAGGCTACGCATGCTCACCGCAGAAGAAACCGCTCGCGGCGACTGGAAGTATATCATTGGCCGTTAAATAATATCTTGATCGCATCACATTATACCCTAGCGTCCCGTACGCATTTAAATGCACTTTGAACAATCACAGACCCCTGCACAGCGGACCTGCTGTTTTAGGGGGAAATTGCCCGTATATCTAACAAGAAAAACAGAACGATAACTTCGGTGATCGTCAGATTTTCCTCTAGGGACGTCCAGGGTATGTCTCACCGCAGGTGTTTTTAACGGAGTTCTTAATTGTCTCCAGGTATGTTCTCTTTTTTCGGGATATAGGGCCTTAACAACAAATTATTTTATACCAAAGTAGTTATATATTATTTTATTATTTTCTAATGAAAATAGTGCTATTAGAGGATTGTATATATTGTAAAATCCCACTACAGGGTTTAGAAACAGAGGGTGGAATAGTTGCCGATTGCGAATCTAATTTATTTGGCAGGGGAGATGACAATGTCCCAAGAAATTTGTCACAAGTTCCCCTACTGACATTTTTGACCTTTTGGGGAATGTCTTTAAAGTCCAGGAAAAAAAAGGGAACTTACCGGAAGTGACAAATTTTAGAAAGCAGAAACCATAACATTTTAAAACAGCTTATACATTGGAAAATATTACCACACTATTATCCCCAAACAAATGGTAAATGTCGGAAGCTGCAAAACTTGAGTGAGGCTTGTGAACGCGGGTATATGGCGCGGAAAATAGAAGGAATGCAGTCTGTGGGATATAGAGAGCCACATAGGTTGGGTGAAATTAAGGATCGAGGTTATGACATTTGTAATGCATATTGTGTATTGTTTAGAGCCATATCAGCAACTTAAATCTTTTGAATCAAATTAAACACGCAAATAAAACAAAATATTACTTTTCTTTAAATATACACTATGACTTCAACTGGGCTCATGGCACCAAAAATTCAACAAAATGTAATTGTACATGTCTGAAAAAACTAGGGTGCTTCATATTTACGTTAATTATTGTTACACGTTACTTTAGTACATATTCGGTACAAAGTAAAAAACAATATTGCAAAACTCTCTCAATAATGTGCTGCATAAAAGTAGTGTTCGTGTTTTTGATGGTTTAGGATGTGGTGACACATTAACATTTTCTTTACAAAATGAGATACAGACGTCAGAAATTTCAGCGTATCATTTGTAAATGTCAACTTACATCATCTACATATTTTATGTACATCAGAGAAAAGAATACATATTTTCATTTCCACCAAAATTAAGGCGAGTTACTCTTCTAAAAATACATAAGCTACAAACTCACCTTTTAGATCTTATCATTGCCTAAACATTTCCATATCAGTAATTTCATGGAAAAAGATATTACAATATCTACCTAATTGTGCAAAATGGGGTAATTTGTGATGTGATGGTAGGATCTTGGATTACATATAATTTCAAAGTTTACTACATGTTAATGTGCACTTTCAGAAAATAGTATTATAATATTCTAACATCAATATATGCCCGAAACTGAGGTCTTTTGTACTGAATGGTGCGATACATGATAAAACCACTAATTGCATAAACATTTCTGAAAACATTCATGTGCTAAAGACTGAAAAAAAGCAAATCACAGTGAAATGTTTACCTACATGAATGATAATGTGCAAATCAATGAAGATGCTTTGAGACCAAGATCATGATTTTGGGTCTTGTCATTCCATACCGCACCATAGCAATGCTGTACCACAATCATGAACGTCAGCCCAGAAGCTTTTGGTCAGACGAACGAGATACCACTAGCAAATATGAAAGTCTACCGGAGGCCCGCTGTTGCTTGTATTCCCCGGAGAGGGGTAAAGTTACTATGGGGGTCAGATGTTTGAACTGCTCTAAAGTAATGAAATATAGCTCAAAGTATTCCTTAGGTTACCAGGAGTAAAAAAGTCAATTGGGTAATGTGTGTGGTGCTTCCTTTCCAAGAATTTGGGAAAATAGTCTAAAGGTCATTTGTTTCTTCAAGAACGGTCAACAATGTAATAACAAGATGTCAAGGTGATTGACAAGGTTGCATCATCACCTGATTTGGAATCAACAGGTCAATGTTGCCTAGAAACCATCAAAGTATTTCGTGCAATGTGCAATGTCATATAGTCCTACTCAGGGACTATAGCGATGTTCTATAGAAGGATCAAAATATTTCGTGCCAGACTCTATGCGAGCGCTATTTGTCTACGATGAGACTATAGATTATTATGATATTATTTGGCTGGCCAAATATGATAGGACTAGTTATACCAGATCTATGACATGTATTTGAATTATTGCTAATTCTTAGGATATAAAAACGAGACGAATTTACGAGGCCGACACGTATGCGTTAGGGTGTCCCTTGTATCTTACACAAAAAGATTGCACTTGTTACCTCACAGAACTTTAGCAGATGTATGATTAGGGTGATAAGATATGGTCGTTCGATTAAAGTAGCATATATTGCAACCCGTGATGGCGTCTCCACATAATATATCGTTTTAAACGAGTTATGATTGTAGTATCATATCTGTAATGAATAAAACGCTGCGTTGAACACCACTGGCGAGTGCCAACTTGTGTGTAATCAAAACGTTTTTTATGGAGTGTGAACTGCGCACTATGAAGAGATTGCGATATTCCGTAGTGAATATGCGGCTCACAACCTTGGTTGAGTTGTTTTTCTTAACCGAACGTTATGTGGGGAGAAGGACGGGTGATTGGCCGAAAGTAGTGATATATACTGTTATCTGGCGTTAATGTTACTGTCCACAAGATCCCAGTTAGTCGATGCCTCGGCTTGTCAAATCGTCATCTTATCGAAATGAGTTAATGTCGATGGGCTGCTCCATAGCAATTATTCCTATTTCTTATCATTATGCTATATGGAATGATGCTTGACTTATAGAGAGCAGCTATTTTGTACCTTTGTTAGTTATCATTTCAGAATGTTGGTTTTCACAGGTGACGCGAGTCAATCCCGCTGTCATTGAATCAAAAGATATGGCGGCGGTATGTGGATAAATCGTAAAGACCAAAATCATCGAATGGTCTGAAGCATCTTCAAGGATTGCACATTGGTAACGCGATTCCTTTTACTCCTCTCGAGGCTAACCCCAGGAACGACTTAGTCACAGACTGGAAGTTCGGTTAGGGAAAAAAACGTAATATAGAACGTAACGAACACAATTAGGAATGAGCTAAAATCGTTACTGTTGAAACATTGATGACATACTCTATAGATCCATTCGTTAAATTTGGAATTTCAATAAACGCCTCAAAAGTCATGTGGTGAATATCACAGAACAGTCACATTTTACGCTGTTGTCTCACGAGTGCCGCCGGTCTTGCTTGCCGAGTTAGATGATGGTTCCACTTGCGCTCGTTGCTTACGGCTAGCTAATAGTGATGCAATAGTATAGAGGTAAGGGTTTAGAGAGGGAATTTATGTCTTCAGGAGAATGAAAACCACACACCAAATGTACTCGGCAAAGGGATAATACCAAGCCTGTTTGCGAAAGTACACCCATCAAAATGACAGGCACCCAGCATAAAAAGTCCGTCCCAACAATGACAGCCATTTTACTGCTAATTTCTTTTCTTCGTTGCGATTTTTTCTTCGGTTCACTTTTTGATTAGATTTTCTTAATCGTTCAAACACCGCCATATAAAAGATGAAAATAGCAAGAAAACAACAGAGGTTTATACCAAGAAATATTGCAATGGAAACATACCAAGCAGGTTTGTATGCTTTTGCTACGGCATGTCAAAGGTCACCTGTCCGCCTATTGAGTTGTCTTCCAGCTCATAGCTGCTTGGCCTTGTTATCCTGGCAGCCACTGCATACGTCACATTCGTAAAGATCATAGTCAGGTCCCTCAACTAGGAAGGGATTACACTAAGAAGAAAAGAGAGCACCATAATGAAAATGCAGTTTGTTTGGCCGACCGAGAGGTAAATCGAAAATGACTGAAGGGGGACAACAGCGCCCAATATAAATACTAGCCCACTAAATGTTTTACGGCAAGAGAAACAGACGCTTCGCTCGAAAATAGACATAAACCCGGCATGCGACACACTCACCCAATCGCCAGGCATCAGAATGAATGAAGTATCATCCCCATAAAAGATCGGCAGAGGCTATAATAATCATATAAAGAACCCATTAAGAAATCAGAAAATGCTAAGTTCCCAATCATAAAGTTTTGAATAGTTTGAGTGCTACTTCGAGTTTTCTCTTTTCATCGCCATAAATTGAAGAGATTTCCATGATGGCCACTGATTCCTAATATCCACATGAACACTCGACGAATTGTTTCTGCATAAGGCTCCCCGTTGAATAATGGGTGGTTGTTTTGAGAGTACGGTGCACATTTCCAGGTTTTGAAAGTGACAGCATATTCGATGGTCATCGACGTACCTTAAAAGAACCAATGGAAGATTATTCATGTTTGTTCCACAAACAGTGCTGTTTAAGAAATTTCATTTATTTTGTAAGTTCATCATATTGATGTTAATTCTGGGTAATACTTTATCTGGCCATATCAGGACTATCGCCAATATATTCAGGCTTGGTCGGCTTGGTTCAATTACTTATTACACAACACACCATGAAAACTCTTTAGAGTGTGGAGGGCCTGTAAATTTAATTTATCCAGTATATGTTGTCCTGTACTCACTGTGGGTTGATCTTATTTTTAGAATCATCACACTGCCCAACAATGTTTTGAATATTGTATGGTTTGCCCAAGTTTTGACCTTATTTTAGAAAGTAGGCCAATATATTCAAGGTCATCGTGTGGTTAAATCTCTGAAACACTCCGATTTTAATTACAATAATCCCAAATCTTGTACATGTTATACGCCTACGGCCATGTTAAAAAAACTTAAAAATGTAATATTTCCCATAACATCTCCCCATTACTTGGGTCGCCAAGGCAAGGGAGATAAGTCCCTCGCCAGTGCACAGCACGTTGCCGCAGCGGTGCTTGAAACTCCCACCCCCCCCACCCCCGCAATCTTCAGACCCTGATTCGGTCCTTATACCCAATGATCGTACGAGCCGTTAGTGTTCTTCCCACTCTTCCCATACAATATTTCCTGGTTGTCACATGAAGTTAAAAAAGCACCTTAACGACAACTCATTCCATCTTGCAATTTAAAAGTACTTTTTGTCACTACAAATTCATGTGACAACCAGTGCAAAAATTGTAATGGACAAATGCATTTGGGAAGAACACTATACTCCTCTATCGCCCCCACCACCACAACCGTTTGTTGTTATACCAACCTTTACTTTGAATTTACCAATGCAAGACGTCGCCCATCTTGAATACTTACAGCACTTTAAGTGTCTTTAATCACGGATGTCTCACTAGAAAATGTAACTTCTCATTATTGCCATGACCTCTCACAAGCCCTCTGAAATTAAGATTTGGATTGCAAATTGCCAGATTATTAAATATATTTACAACTTATATCTACGTGTGTAACTAGTAAAGTGCTATAAACACAACTACCTGAAATAACATACAACAACTCTTCTAACAATCCTTGCAACTGCACTCTAAACATTAAGCATACAATTGGTCACCGTGCTGCGAATTTAATTTATGGGTTGACTGCATCACATACGCCGTTTATTCAATGTTATATGTTTGTTTTTTTTTTGACCAAGTGTTTGTCAAATATTTATTTAAAGAGGGCTCATAATAGACTCTGTTATGTCTGTATGCGTCAAAGGTCAGAAATACCTTTCACACACAAACATGATCCTTGTTGCACATGTGATCTCACTTTTTATATATAAAACAGTTTTAATTCTTTACTTGGTTTGGTTCAAGATTTAGATTACACACAATTTATAAGATTTATACGAAGTCCACTAATGTCCACAAGAAGCGTTGCGTCACGATGATATGCCCTCACAGCGAAGACTCCAAATGACAAGCGCATAAGTCCATAAAATCCATGTTATATTCGCATGCGAATCTCTAGTCGTGAAGGTATTTTGTCCACATTTCAAGACGACAGGTTTTTTCGCCTCGACGACACTAATATTCTGGAATACAATCCGGGTATTCTACCACCATCAGTCTGTCGCTAATGTCCTCATTAGGACCACAAACTGGAATCTCTTTTTGAGGCCAAAACTGAAGCTCTTCTGGCTTAAAAGACGACAGCACACATAACAGCTATTAAGCTCCGGCGCATCCAATATTATAAAAATCCCCGCTGGCAATATGTAACTCAATCTACCATTTGTAGACAATTCAAAATAGCTATAAATTAATTATAACTGTATAGCTTCCTGTTACTATTGCTGGCGAATCAAAACTTTGCAACTCAGCTTTATACCATCCTTTCACAAGTTCCCAAGTCTTAAAATATATATTACCACAGCATCATGCATAAACATAACCTGCACTGTCAAATCATTTCACAAAAATTTACATCAACCCACCCTGATTGCATCATTCACATTATAACTCATGGGGAATTTCCCAGATCATGCAATGTTTTGATCTCAAAGCATAAACAACTTGACTCAGTTTCCACCCCCCCCCCCCCCCCCAAAAACCCCCCCCCAAAAAACCCCCCCCCCCCCCATATTTTTTACCCCCCCCCACACCCACACCCCCCCCCCCCCCCCACCCCACACCCCCCCCCCCCCCCCAAAAAAAACCCCCCTAAGTTTAACATCTTTGGGATTCCCTTCCCCTATTGTGCAATCTATCTAACAGTTCACCTTGCCACACAACACTAGGGAATCCCCTCGTCTCTTTTTTATCATAAACAAAATCTTTCCCGTGAGAATCTTTTCTCAAATAAAAATCAAACTTTTAATATAACAACTCACAGACATATAGAGGAGCCGCCCGACTAATTTGCCATACTTGTATCGCATTGCTGCGCATTTCAAGAGGGAGGTATTGGTAATGCTTGCTTGCATCGGCGTCGTATCCCATGTGCGAGTTTGATTCGCCTTCCGGGTGTCTCGATGAAGCAAAAAACAGTATGAAAGCGTAATACACAAAATGTGTACGCTTCAAGACACGCTGGTATGGCAGTACGGCTTCGTCTTCGCTCATTTCAGTTAACGGCACTATCAGTGATATACCCAAAACAGAAGTCAACATTAGATATTGCAGTAGTCTAAAAGTAAACGATAAGTCTGTAAGACATTATCGCGTAGTTATATTTTCCAAAGTAAAATGCCAAAAAGGAGGAACGACAGCACGGTTCAAAGATATGGAATCTCCATTAAATGTGTGAGAACACAATGACTAATAACCTGAGTTTGTCATATTAGGTGCTTTCAGGATATAAACTTGCAGTGTATGTTAGGAATAGCTATACTTGTTACAGACATGCCAAAAATCTGATTTTTGATATTTTTGTGATTTCTGATTTAGCCAATAACTGATAGTGCCTTTAAGATGCAATTGCAAATATCAACATTAAAAAAAAAAAAAAAAAAAAAAAAAAAAAAACAAATGCCTTTGTTCACAACCAATGAAGTGGTTTAGTATTTAGTTTGCACAAAGATATCCATTAGTCTCTGTATTCTGCATTCGAATTTGCAGGGGTAAAACAGCTCCAACACAGGCGTAACACAAACAACTTACCACAACCACATCACACCACACAAGCTGGCGATACCACGAACGTGGGTCGAAAATACATTACTTATGTTTAATATGTACTACTATATTACAAGACATAATTATAAGAACTCGAACTTACACAGATGCAGTCTTCCTAGGTCCATAGAAGTTGCACTGGTTAACATCTCAGTGGAAATGAATAAGAATCTGTAGGTTATAGCAGGTAGCCGTAATTAGACGAATTATTAATAATGTAGCCTGAAACAATATCCAAAAGCTGGTGTTATTTTTAAAAGGAAATTTTACCTGATTCTTTTCATATCAAACCAGAAATATTATAATTAACCAAAAAAAGAAAACTAAATGTTAAAAAAAAAAAAAAAACTTACAATTCTCTAGTCGTCGCAATTCAACAAATGTTTGGTCGGCGAGCGAGTCATGCGGTTGTAGAAGATCCCTGAGTAGCCAATAAAGAAAAGAAGAGAAGAATGTCACACTCTTTGCGAAAGAACCCAGTGTCAGAATGACTAATAGAGAGTACGTGTGGCGCAACGATAAAATGTACGCATCATGATTCCTACAGACCATTATAAAATCGTGAGTCGATCCCCGCTGTGGTCAACCTGTTGTGTCCCTGGGCAAGATACTTAATCGCAATACTCGTCGACCAGCGAAATCTGGGGAGCGGTCGGGGAATATCAAATCTAAGTACGGATAGGTTAAGCGCCATAGTGAGCTGCGAATAAAGGTAAAGCGAAGTGATATCTGAATGGTGTAAAAGCGCTATATTTTAAAAAAATCTTTTTAGAGCACGGTGTGGTCCAGTGGAAAAGCGCAAGACTCGTAATCATTATACCGTTAACTCGTGAGTTGCGGCCGTTGTGTCAAGTGTTTGTGCCCTGGGCAAGATTCTTAATCGGCAAAAACCTCGTGGACCCAAGAAAAAATCCGGGGAGCTGTGAACATGGGACTTACAATTTAGTTGCTAATAGGCGTGTGCGACTTGTAAGGCATGTCAGGAGCAGCCATCTCTCTGAGCGATTAGTAATTAAAGTGAAGTAAAATAATTGGCAAACAGCGCTTTGAAAAACTGTTACAGTGCTGAAGTGATATATAAAAACTGTTTATTCTTATGTTTTTATTATTAATACTTGGAATTAATATCTATCTTTGTCTCCGTATTAATTGCAGTGAACAGCTGTGTTATTTTTTAGTAGAATAATTCTTTGAAGAGTCATTTAGATTGACTTAGATTGAATGCTGTGATTGATATTTGCAAATAGTAGCATTTCTCTTTACTTCGCCGTACATCGTTTGTCTTACTTACAGACAGGCGAAAGATTCGACCATCAAAAGCCCGATCCTCGATTTCTGAGATTCCATTTTCGGCAAGTGACTGTATGGTAGCAATGACAATAGAAACCGATGGGCAATAGTTTAGCAACTAAGTAAGAGATACGATGAATTGAATCACGCGTGATTCATGGCATCGGTGTGTTGAAGAATACATTGATTATAAGACGGCCATTTTATCGTTGCAGAATAGAATTAAGACAAAGACTGTGATCACTGACTTACAGCGTCAGCAAATGAGTGAATGGATGAAGAATCCTGAGCAGAATTGAAATATTGCTTCTCGTCAGGTATCTGGATATAAGAAAAATAAGTGTAGGTTTAGAGTCTACAGTTGCAGAGGAGTTAATACTACACGTAGATCATGATTCTCTGCTTTCTCTTAAAAAATTTTTACACCGTCTGAAGATTAACTGAATTCATACAAACACGGCAGCCATACGCCAGACACACGGACAACACATGCGCGTGGCATACACCGTTACGCAATCAAACACGCACACACACCATACATACATAAATACCCACTTCATCTATTCTTTATCTGAAAGTGTGAAAGTGACCCACCATCTAATATAAGAATTACAATGATTTTGTTAACTTTGGAACATGCTTATTAATTTGAAAATCCCATCCGTTGGTACAATCTATAGTTAGATGGTCTATTTCAGCATAAAACTACACGAGCAGAAATCGGGCATCGCTTTTTATCTGCAAAGAGATTAAGTAGGATGTATCTCGAGAATAAAGGTGTGTGACCAAATCAGATGCCGATTTTTCATGTTTTCTTATCCCTCACATGGAAGCACTTCACCATAAACCATTAATTACAAATATGTGAGTTAAAGAGGGCCAGATGTTTGCATAGTTAGAAACCAAAAAATCTGTACTAAATGTGCATTAAATTGGCACATAGGACATTGTGTAGGCGCGGATCCAGGGAGGGGCGGAGGGGGCGCGCGCCCCGGTATCTGCGAAATCTTGCAAAATCAGCCCATTTGGAAGCTGTTGGACAAGTTTCAGCCTTTAGCCCCCCGGTAATTATGACGTTTTTCAAATCCTGGATTCCGTCCCTGCAATCAGTAATACTCCATGATCCATCATCATACCACAACTGATCTCGTCATCACAATTTGGGCAGTCAGATTTCCCATCACACACTTCGCTCATGGTAACGCACATGCTCAGTTCGTCAATTTGAGTCTTGCAGAGATATGAGCAGGACAACGCATATTAACGTCAAGTAAAGTATTGAATTGAAACAGATTTAATGGTTAAAATTGGAATGTAAAAAATTCTTTTGGGATGTCTACACACACTCTTAGAAATTGATCGGAGAACCTGAATTGATGCGAACTAGGTAGTATGCAGCAAAATAACAGGCTATGTGGCCAAGCCCAATCTGCATTCACGTTCCGTATTGACGTCGTCACGCTCGGCGCAAGGTAAATATATAAATAAATGTGAACAATTCTGGCAGAGAGTATAGTGTTAAATGTTCGCATTGCGAGAGAGCGCAGCTGTAATAGCAGTGCATAAAGTCAGATTCCCACGATATGTGGGCACAATTTGTCTGACCCAGCAAATAACGGTGATATTGAAAAGTTCTTGATGCTAACGGTAGATGGTCAATGGGATACAGATCTGCCAAGATCAATGTTAAACGTCTTCTTTCGACTACTACGAAGATGGTTAAGACTTTGCGAGTCCAAAACTCATTTGCACCAGGGCAGGGATTCGGAATTCTAATTTTCACCTTGTAAAGTTAGAATAGGACAGACAGGACTTCATTCCGCAATCTGAGACGTGTCCTTGTGTTGTGTGAAGAGTAGTGTGCTGGTGATAAAGCGTTTCCTGATTTGAGCTTGGTAGGTAGTCCGATAGTCGTTATCAGAGGGTGATTTGCAGTCGTATGGGCGTTCAGATCGCTTGGACAGGTCTTCCGGATATGCTCGCGACAACCATTCTGATATCTGGTGGAGCGATGCCTGCTAGGAGACATTATCATTATTATTGGTTACTCTCTCAGGCATCGAGTTATGGAGTGGCAGCTTCATTCACGGGCAGAGTCAAGCTCCTTTGCATGGGGTGATCGTTCCCATAATGCACAATTACATTCTGCTGCGGAGCAAATCAGAGCCAGGGATGTAGAAAACAGCTATGTTAGGACTAACACCCACTTCGTATGTACGAGGTCTGGCAACGGATGTTCTTGCGTGTGCCTACTTTCTTCCTCTTTTCTATTTGTATACGTACGAGAGACTTTTGAAGAGAAGCTTTGATTTATCTTCTTGCAGTAAAACGTTAAGAATGTTCTTGCAAACATAGAACATCGATTCCAGTTATTTGTACAGATGGTGGGGAGTTCTTATTTTACCATCGACAGCCCTGAAACATGGGCAGACAATATCGTTAGTGCCTTGCGAAGGCCCGAGTGATTACATTGGCGGCTTTTGCAGTCGGTTCATTGTAGTGTAAAACAGTTTCTATACGCAATAGCGTAAGGTGGGATCAGAATGGCCAGATTGTAAAACAAGCTCTGCGGAGGTCTACGACATGCACGGCTTCTACGATGATCTTCATGTTAAACTTAGTATGTGGAAATAACAGGCCATGTAGAAAGCCCTCTTATGGTGGTTTTCGTCGTCGTCACTGGTGTTGGTCTTTCTTGCTTTTAGAAATAGAGTTACGAGTTTCTAGAGCACCTTGGATGAATAAATCACGACAATTAACAGCTTATGCCTTTATGCTAATTGCGAGATTCAGTCATACATAAGAAAAAGATATCCCCAAATTATATTAAAAACACAATCTATTTCTTCAGCATTGTTAAGGCGTCATTACAACCGTCACACACAGCTCCAAAGTAAACGCCGAAACCTCTCGCAATGTAATCTTCAGATTTACAAAATACTGAAATAATAAAAAAGTACGTAAAAGGAAAACAGTAAATGTATGGATGGGTGTGTTTTGAAAGGAGAGTCAAAATGTCGTTCTTGTTTGGTAAAGATAGTTAAATCGTTGTGGTTTGGAAAAAAAAAAAACCGGTATGAAAATCAAATGCAATAACCGGTATAGGAGATATGTTAATTCAATGGGATCTACTAATCTATTCTGAGTAAAGTGCAATGAAAACGCCATGATTTCTTACCGGGCATAACCAAACTGTTAAGATCAAAATTAACTTCAATACTTGCCACTTGTGTTAGGTTCAGATGAAACCCTTTGGCTTTCATGTACGATCAGTCGCTACCTGATCCACATAGTAGTTCAATTAGATGCCAACGTGCTCAATTTTTTTTAAATAAACCAGTTAATTTAGCCATAACTGAATCATAATGGCCGAATTAGAACCATTGCCAACAATGAGAAAATCATAGCCAATTCCATGTCGAACGTCTGGATATTCATAACAATTCGTCTAAGAACCGTTGCAGACACGGTCATTCCACCAAATCGTACGGTAGGAGATCGGGTAACCTGGCGATGTCATCGTAACGACTTCGCTGTCTGATCCAATCTTAATATTCCACTGGCCGCATTCGCCTGAAATAGATTGCAAAGAATTAGGTTGATTGTACATGATAATGATGATATGATGATGTCTTGTGGTTCGAAAAGATGGTGTAAGCGGATTAATTTGACCATAAGTTTGATAGTTATCGTTTAAGAGTGTTGGGATAGGGTGTTATACTTACCGCATTCCATTTCATTGAAATCTAGGACAAAGATCTTAACCATCACATCTTTGGTAGCCATGAAGACATATCAAGGCAAGGACTGGTAATAATTAAAGGAAAAATCTTCGGTATTGCGTGCTGAAAAAATCCAAACAATGCAACAACAAGAAATCCAAAATTTAAAAAAAGAAAAAACCTAAAAAATTAAAAAATTTATCATATTTTAATGATGCTGGCAGCTAGGTGAAACTAGTTTGACAGATTATGTTGCGAGATAGATAGCTACTCTATCATCCAAGATAATTCCAAGGTTAAGGGGACGAGCGGCCTAAATGTCAACCGGCTTTGAATGTTGATAAAAACAGCTTTATGATTACGTCCGTAATTGAAGAATCCTAAAACAAAAAGGCAGCTTCGCCCATGACGACCATAATAGATACAAGGTAACACAGATGCGAATCAAACCATTATCAGAATGAGATTATGCATAGCAAGGTGTACTTTAACAAAATTTATTCATGACTTATTAATTGCTAACTTAGGCCACAGGCATTATTTTCGACACCTTATAAGATAAAACCACTACTCTACTCTTGCCAAAATTCTAGTTTCACAAGTTAAAATTGACTTGGGTAGTCACTGACGTAAAGTGACTTTATTCGCATGATTAGTGCCAAAAACTTATCGTTGTAAGTGCGACAATGGATGTGTGGGGGAAGTCCTTGACGTTTGCTATTATGTGGTAATTTGCAGTCTCTTTCCACTCGCATGTATGGCACCCCTACGTAGATTCGTAACCTTGATGTTGAGCTTGAGGCGATTTACAGGCCGACTCAGATTTTTTAAATATAAGTAATTGGTGATAAATTTAAAATAGATAACACAAAAATTACAGATCCATACTTTAAAGTACCATGGATACGTGGAATTTTAAAAATTCGGATCCGGAATTTTATTCCAAAGGGTGTTTTCTATATAAGACATCGATTTTGAGTAGCTGTTTCACATCATCAACACGGTGAGCGAGCATTGGCAAGCATTGTATAATGCAAAAACACGATTATTGTTCGAAAATTGAGGCGCCTTGTGATATCTCTGAGTCAGCCCTTAAAGTTTTTTCGGTAAGTCAGAATTTTTTTTTTTATATTTATGAAATAAATTTTCATAACCATTTTCTAACTGATTGCAACGCGAGACTTAAAGAAAACCCTCTCTTCAAAACGTCCCATCCATAAGTATCAAAAATCAGAGTTAGGGATGTTCCTAAAGATGTAATCGAATCCTCCGGTCACACTAGCTCTAGATTGTTCATGATGTAAACATTCAACCAGCGAATGGAGAAGAAATCGAATTCATAAATACTGAAATCTTCAAATATAACAGATGTGCGTCCTGGATCTCTGTCAAAATACTTCAATACATAGGTTTTTTATAGGATGGCAAAGGATATTTGGAGAGACGAGGCGAATAACATCGTCGATTCAATCTGTATGTCTCTTCTCTCGCCACAAAGAACAAAATATCGAAAATAAAAGGAAAGAAAATACAGATAGACTACCAAAACACAAAGATTGTACATACCGAAAAAATATTCACAAAAACCCCAAATCGATTCAAATTAAACCAGTTCTTACATCACTAATGTACTGAATGTCAAAGTCCTAAAAAATACGTTTCATCAATTTATAGATTATTCTTTTGGTATCTAGTTACAGTAATAATCTTGCCAAATATGAAGTCATCCTGTATATCCAAGATAGGACATCTTCAAACAAATGGTGGATTCCACAAGGAACCACAAGTGGTCCTCTTGGGTTTCAGATTATTATTAATATCTTCTGTTGAAGCTAAGTATATTGAATTGGAAATATGTTACGAATAATGACATTGCTTGCAATCCGTATTTTCGACTATTTGAATGCTTTCAAAACCTGTCTGATGCACCTGCTTGAAATCTAATCATCCAAATGTCAAAGCACGCAATTAAATTTGGTAAAGACACGCCCCCGCTGTATTCTGATCTGAGAATTGGTACTGAGGTATATTACCACCTTATGTTGAAAAGCTACGTCCTTGTTTTGCTTATCCAAACTATCTTAAATGGTACGCCACAAAATTGGAATGATAATATGGCTCTCTAAAGCCAACAAGCGCATTTTCCATATCGTTCACTAATAAAAAAATTCCTTTAAAAGAAAGGTCGAGTCGGGGAAATATCATGTAAAGGAATGGGAAGGGATAAATAATGAATTTTGTGGGAGTTTTTGCATGTTTGACTTATGTGACTTTGTGTCCCATACTTAGCCGAGGGCAGACATGAACGTAAATATTTTTCAAGAGTGGATATGGAGGGGCTTCATATCCCTCTTACATTTACGATTTTTTAAAGGGAAAAGTGCCAATCAACATACTATAGAACATAGTACACCTTATTCGGGAAACAATCAACTCTATACTTACCCACCACAAGATTGACCCCTGCAGACTCACCGCAAACTGGAAGAACAATTTCGGATATTTTGCATGCAGACGGACGTAAAGCATATAACAGGATTCGGCACACTTACCAACGTGATCAATAACATTTGTTTAAATATTTAAAGCCCTTCCCAAAATGTAAAGCTCCCACTTCAGCAACATTTCCCCCAATGACTTCATTTTACTTTCTGAAAATTTTACTTACTTCTGCACCCAAAGACTAATATTTTTTTTTCAAAATGTTTTTTTCAAAATGTCCATCCACGCCATTTGCACTATTTCAATTCATATACAACTTAGAACATTTGTTTCCTTCATGAACATCCTTACCTGTCATTCCACTTATTAATCGTAATAATCACATTTTATAAAGAAGTGTGCAATTACAATCTATCTATACTAAACAAAACTACTACAAAATGAGATCAAAGGTCACACGTCTAGGTAAAGGTCACACACGGGGGGAAATGCACTAGTACTAACTAAAAGAATAGTCTTTTAAAAAGACAACCATCGCTTAGCGAGGATGTTAGTACTTAATATTTTAGTGTAAATTACATTCTAAAAATGGTATTATATTAGGGAGACAGTTTACTAATTCATTAGATTTAAATGCACTCTTATAGTTATTTAGTGAATTAGTATTCATATCCCTTGTTATTCTAGGGGATTACCCTTTAATTTGCAGTAAATTAATATTCAATCATTTGACGGAAGAACCGCAATTCTATGGGATTACGTAGGGAGACAGTAAATGTCTCCCTAACGATTAATGAGTACATAACAAAGATCAGTGTATCCCAAGGGGACTATATAGCGGATATACTGGATCATAGGGAAATATTACTAGTAGAGAGATGATATAACCACATTATATATTTCAGGCATCATTTTCATCCATTACTCATGCATCAACCTTTTAATTTTGAAATACCATGGGTTTTGAAAAACCAGCCATACAGCCATATCCATTGCATAGGTGAGTGCCCCCCTCTTGTTATGGCTGTTCACCAATGTGGAACATTGTGGGTAGTGTATCAATCAAAATGATCCTAAATATTTTAACCACAGCCATTGCACCGAGATTACGAAATTCAAACTTACAGGAAACAGGTTTTAAAACAACGCTCGTCACTATGAGGCAATGAAGTATCAACTCCTATGGCACAGTTCAATAGCTTTCATTCACAAGTGTATTTAGAAAACACACCCCCTGTATGATATAATACCTAGAATGCACAAGATCAGTTCAGGTCAATGCATGTACAAGTACAACCCACTGAACTGTGCCCTTGGTTGATGAGCATATTGTAACTCATAGTGTGTGTTATCTGGGCATTGTACACATAATGGTACTCTCAAGACCATGGGTCAGATCATCCATTACATGTCAATGAACTGAGAAGTTATCCATGTAATGGGTGGGCTGTCATCCAATCAAAAGTTTTGTTTCTAGCTGCTTAGAAAATGTAAATGAATTTCCTAGTAGCCATATACCATGTCCTTAATTCTTAAAATAATTGGAACCAGGGGACTTTGTACTGCTACATGATACAACTACCCAACTCTGCATGACTGTGATATTCTGCCAATCATTTGCTTGCTGCACATATGCTAGGGTAACTGCAATGTTGTGGCTTTTCTCCATCCGACTTCATACCATCTTCGATGGAAAAAAATGAGATCTGTCTGTCCGGACTATGCGTTTTGACGCCACTTTGACCTATGGAGCTGATGTTTGGCCATACAGGTAGAAAAAACAAACACCCTGAGGTTATTATCAGGGTTTCAGGGTGACCCAAAAATCCCAAAAAGTCATCTGCAGGAGGTCAATTGGCATACAAAATGCCGTATAAATGCCCAAAGGACCGTAACCTGAGCAAAGGAACAAGTCTGTGGTAAACAAGAAAGCTGGGTGACCACATAGTACATCTATACTTGACTTGCAGATCATTTTTTTGCAAACCATAAAACTGCTTGCCACTGTAATAATTGTAATAAGTACATGTAAGCATTTTCAACCATGTCTAAATATCATAGTAGATGAGTTCGTATTTTTCAGTCATGATCAATAAAGTACAACGCATTGCCGCAAAAAAATTAAGAACCTCATTAAAAGGTGGTGATGATCAAAATCCGACCCTTCATGTTCCTATAAGGCGCCCTAATAAAAGACAAATTAAATCAGTCCAAACGTTCGGATAGTGAAAGATTTTGAAACGTTTGTTATTTCATAACATCAAAATGAACATCTTAAAGAGACATGAGGGGCTTTCCCGAAGAAGCGCCCAATTTTTCTGAACCCGTTTTTTTACATATTGAAATGCTTACCAATGTATTGATAGCACCTGAAGTGAATAAGCCGAATACGCCGTCTTTATTGTAATAAGATGATCATTTAGTAAGTTTCTGTGTGCACGACAGAAAGTCAAAGCATGGTTTTCTATAGGGAACATTACGATAGAGGCAAGTTCAAACAGTTTGCGGTTTCTTTTGCGCCTTTTGTCCAATAAAAACCTTCGAAATGTTCTCGGTTAGGTGGTCTATCTACAACGTTGATCAGTGAAATTTTAGAGAAATTGTTATCCTAAAAAAAATCTCTCCGGTCACTTTAAAATGGGCATTCGTGATCCAAAGCATAGTACCCTTGAGGTACCTAAAAGAATAGGAATTTTTTGTTATATCATCTGAACCGTTGGCCTCAGATTACAAAATAAAGCAAACATCTTACTAATATCTTCACCAAAAAACAATTACATGGATATCCCTTGACTCGCCCCTTTCCTTTTTAAAGGATTTTTATTATTATGGATATAGCCACAGATAGGATCGCCCACGACTGGCTACATTGGTGCCAAACGTTTAAAGGTACCATGGCCCGATCGCTAATAGCCTCGTCCCAGAAGCTCCAGATTTTACCGGAAGTAGTCAACATTTTGGTATCAGAAGGAAAGCTACTATTTTCTCATTTTACCCTGTGATATAGTTATTAGGGAAAAGGATATTTGGTTTGGAAGTTTTATGAATGCGAAAAATTGTGGGTCGGTCCTGACCAAGATTAATTGTACACAGTACTCTATGGGGCTTACAAAATCACGTTTTAGACTTCTCACAGCCAGAATGGGGATTGAAATATTGACGTGCGAACTTTACAGATGGGGTCTTGGGGATGAAGGCCGATCTATCAAGATGACAAAAACTTCATATCTTATATCGGGCATCCCCCTTAGGCATCGTCATTCATTGCAATCATAACGATTTTAAAGACCCTGTTAACCAGCAAATCCTTTAAAAAAAAATTTACAAATAAAAATATCCTTGACAACATATACTAATTCATAATTTTCGTCAATATTTCGTTTTTCGTGCTTAAGCCAATCGGCGGATGTATAAATTAGGGATGTTCTTGGCCGCACTCCCCCGTTGCCTGTTACGCCCTCTATATTCCTGTTTTATTTTAGTGTTACCCCGTCGTATTTGTAGTGAAAACCGCTCACGACGGTAAGCATGTGTTGAAGTGTGATCGCTTCGGATTCTACTCTTTTGACCATTAATATCTTTTTGTAAATGTACGGTCATGTTTTCGCTGGGGGGTATATCTTATTGAGTACATATCCTATGACGTAAAATTGCCACACATTTCATAACCTATCATACAATGTAGATTTAGAGGATATAAACGGCACGAATATTTTCTGCAACACTGACTATTTGAAAAGTAGGTCAACACCCAAGCGAATAGAGCGGGTTGCCCGTAGGCTACCCTCGCCAAAAGTTTGGTTTGATCCAAAACGAGCTTATTGTCGTATACAAAAGTTACCTCAGACCTGTCCTCGAATATGGTGATGTTGTTTGGCATCATAGTATTACCAAAAAAACAATCTAAGACCATTGAAAAAATTCACCCCAAAAGGGCCTGTGAACTATCTTAGGCCATAAGTATTTTCTTCTTATTCTGAGCCTAATATGTATGTGAGTTGATAGTTTAGAAGTAGAAGAGAACACCATGTTAAAAGTTTGCCAAGGCTCGATCAAATGTAAGGAGCTGACTCA
>JAMKCH010004803.1:0-35594 GCA_023653785.1 Ophioderma brevispina | reverse complement strand
TCGGCCTATTTCCTCCATCGTTGACGAATGTGTTGCCATCCTTATCGAGGAAAAATCCGTAGCTTGGTTTTCCAATTACGACCTAAACAATTGATGAGTGTTTGACCACATTTGTTAGTGTTATTTTTATTAGTTCAAATTTTATTAGTGATTGTAAGTCTTTTACTCTGTCGAAATAGAGAGTTTAGATGATTACGGTAAGTAGTATATTAATTTTTAATTATGAAATGTCGGTTTTGTGATATATGATTTATGAAAAGCTTGTTTTTAGTTTGAAGCGATTTGATTAGACTTGTAACCCAAGGGATTTTTTTTTATTGTGAATTACGTTTAGAAATTAATATGGTTTTATTTTTTTTTTGCGGCAGTGGATATCCAAGAGCTATGTAACTTGAGTTAAAAGAGTATAGGCTTTATTCCGGGTCGGTCGCATTCATACTATGCTGCCAATCTACCAAGAGAAAGTGCATTAGTTAAACCGTTAATGTTATTCGGTTTGAATTGACGGCGACTCTGTAGTATGTGGAGAGGTGGTAGCGTTATTAGGTCTATAGGTTTGTTGAGTGAGAAATACAGGGAAAGGGTCGGTAAAATCAGTAACAAGGACACCCGAATTGACGCGCGATACGGATAGCATTGTGAGATATTGTCCATAAGGGAAACGCGTGTGTGGCCATTAATGTTAGTCTTATCCGGGTAGGACGGTCGATGCTGGGAGCTGCTGGGGATAAAATCATAGGAATAAAGGATATTAATGAAATCATGACTTGGATCGGTTTGTGAGAAGAAGATTTTAATTGAAGTCCCCCATTAATATAGCAGGTTTATTTCAGAAGATATGGTGTTAAGAGTGTTACCTAGCGGTAATAACACGTCAGTATGGACAACATACTCAGGTTTAAAACAATGCAATTACGGTCTTGGTGGAATTAAGACAAACTTCGATAAAAAGAGAATCGCAGTCGGCACATCAGTCAAGGGTTAGGTCGGGCTACAGCGATATTAAATCAGGTTTAATGAAACACCTCCTCCTCGACAACCCTGACGAATACAGTTCTCAATCGAAAAATCCGCAATATCAACTAAACTAGCGTCCCCTTGTGCAGTAACCAGGTCTCAGAAAAACCGTAGAGTCAAAGTGGTGTTGAAGGAAGCCAGGTCTTTACAACGTCATTGAGTGTTATTGAACTGCTGGTGTTCAGATGGAAAAGAGATAATTAACAATTGTTAATATTGGGATTATGGTGTGAATGGTTGGTTGTTCGAGTACTAGCGACAAGAGGATGTCATACCGCTATGACGTCAGTGGGGTCAGAAGGATCATCGGACGGGGTGAGAGAGAGCTGTCCAAATAAAAAGGCTTGAGGTTTGGAAGAGACCTAGGGCAAGGAGTCGACAGAATAACACTAAAAACGAAGACTACAACACACAAACACTATCTAATTAAATACACCCAGATACAAAGTAATACTACTATTTAGAATAAATGAAGATTGTAATAATAATAAGACAGGTTAAGGGAAACAACAAAAAAAAAGCCTATTTGTGAACGGAGGAAATCGGTACAAATAATAATTCAAAAGTAACTGAACAAAACCAGAGCAGATTGACAAAAGTGAAATTGAACCAAATGCATTTTTGGTTTAACGTAGGTTTTGCTTGACAAACGCTGGCAAATATCACAGTTTGATTGCAGATACATAAATGGAGGGTCTCCAAGATACAATGTTAATGTTAAATAATAAAGATACAATGAGCAAATTAAGCAAAATATATATAGCAGTGGAAAATACAAAACACTAATTGGGGCAAATACATTCTGAATGATTGAGGTAACGGGGCTAAATAATTGGAACATTAATTAATGATCCCATCGGGGCATTACAGATAAACGAGGACATACAAATAATAAGCACTGGCATAGAGATATCAGGTCCCCGTCAAGGTTTAAGTTAGGGTAAACCCCAAGTAATGAAAGGGCAGAAGATTACAAGAAGACCTTGCGGAGAGGTTGAAATGGCCGTAAGTACGTTAAAGGTAAGCAAAATTGAGATAAATACTACAGAGGTGCTATATATGTAACATCTACAGGAAAATGAGATGATCGGTCCCCGGCACCGGTTTAAACGTTAAGGGGTAAAGGACCACAAGTATGGATGTGCAGAGATGACAAGCCTGCTGGGGGGTTGATTGACCAAAGTACTTAAAAGTAACAAATTGATATCAATAATACATGAGGATGCTATGACTTTTACACTTCCAGTAAAGGAAATAATCATTTCCCCGCAAAGGTTTAAGATGGGGATAAACCCAAGGCATGATGCGGGGGCAGAGAGGGGGAGGGGGTGGGGGACAATCCCTGTGGGAGATTGAATGGTCCAAGAACATAAAGAAGCGTTGAAAATAAATAACACAGAGGATACAATAATTTTACCTGTCAGTTAATGAATAATGCAACTCGCCCCCCGCGCAGGTTTAAGATAGGGGTAAACCCAAGTCATGATGCGCAGAAAATTGAAAAGCCTGTGCGGAGATTGTTTGGCTAAAACTTAAACAGTAAGCGATGAAAATGTAAATACTACATAAGGATCCAAAAATTGATTTATAACATTCATTACAAAACCCTGCAAATATCACGTTGAATGCAATACAAATAGAATGAGGGTCTACAAATCAATGGGGGTATGTTAATGATCAGATACAATGAAGCAAATTAAGACAAATATATATACAGGTAAATACAACCGTAAATTGGGCAAATACAAGATCATTCACCACACAGGTTTAAGATGGGGGTAAACCCGCGCCAGTATAGGTGCGCAGAAGGTGCCAACCTGTGCTGGGAGAATTGATTGGCATAAAACTTGAAAAAGCATAATATACTACAATAAGACAATATTGAGCATACAGAGGGTTTTTATAATCCCGGTTATTCAGTCCCGTGCGGTTTTAAAGTTAGCGGTAACCCAAGGTATAATGCGCAGAAGATGACAAACCTTGCGCGGAGATTGATTGATTGGCCAAGTACTTAAGAAAGTAATAAATTGAAATAAATAAATCCTGAGGATACTAATAATTTACAACACTGCATACAGGAAACAATCAGTCCCCGCACATATTTAAGATGGCGATATCCACAAGGTCACCAGGTCATTTTTATTATCAACACACCACCAGGATTCCAGCTTATCATCTTCCAGAACTTGTCAGTCTTTTTTTTTATTTTTATATTCTGTTGCTATAAGTGTGGGTTTGAATTTTTCATTACTGCCTCTCGTCCATTTTGTCAAATTTGTGATGAGGCAAGCAATCAATAATGAACCCTCTATTCTGCTTTGCAATGCAATAAATTCAAGGCACTGTATAATTGGATAGAAAAAGTTCCAAAATCAGTGGAAATATTTGTAATGTTTGTATATTAACTGATGTAACCTGAAGGGTTGCTTTTGAAAAAGATATTAATTATTTTTCTTTAAATCAGATTTTTAATGTGCAGGTTGTACAAATATATCATCCATTTTTCTCCTAATAAAATCAATCCTTTTTTGTCAAAAAAGAAATACAATTATCATGCATTTTTAACCAAACCAAAATAACAAATTACTTAACAATTTAACCAGGCAATCATAACAGAATGCATTATCTTAGCTATGGGTTGAAATATTTGATGGATCTCTTCATAATAATTTTGCATAAAAGCTTCAAAAGTTTAAGAATAAGAACCACAATGGAGAGCAAAGTTTACCCTTACAACAAACAACACTTTTCTGGGTTAAACAGCCTTAATATTTCTTTATTGAGGTGCTTAGCTTTCTTACAAACGTAAACCACTATTTTTTGGTTTTTCTTCAAAGTGAGCATCTTCCAAAATTAACTGAATGCATTTTAATACGGGCTTGTCAGGCCTTACAGCAATGCAAATTATGGCACATTATTCCCTCATAAAGTCGCCAATCTTTCATAGAAATCAACTGGCCATCTGACCAGCCGACGTACCTGGGCAAACTATTTGACCCAATTACATAAATTAAGATTCTGATGACACCACTTCAAGACAGACCTAGTAAAGTTCTACATCACAGCTTGGGTGATTACTTAATTACAGTACCATATTTGGCATGTACCAATGCATAGCAATTTAGTTAAAGGTGTGTGAACTGATGGACCCCATCTCACTTTACTCCATCATAACTAAGATTTTGGTTAAAAAACCCAAAATTAAAAAATTTCCCCCCCCCCGAATTTCGTGATCACTAACATGTGAAAAATGCCACTACAACACCCACCACCGCCTACCACACCCCGCAACACGCCACCCCCCTCCCCAACACCCTGCAAAAACCCCCCCCCTCTCCAACAACCTCAACACCCACACCTCTTCCCCACACCCCCCACTCCCCACACCCACCACCAACTCCCCGCCCACTCGTCAACGGAAACCCCACCCCGTTAACAGGCAGACACCAACACAACCCACCGCCTCCGTAACACCACGGGCCTCGAAGCCCCCAACCCCCCACCCCCCACCCCCACGTCCAATCAACCCTGTAACATTCCTCCCCCCCATCCTCCCCTTTCCCCCCCCCAAAACCCCGCAACCTGCCATTCCATTCCCCAACAAACAAAACCCGCAACCCTCTAACCCCCTCCCCACCCCCTGCAACACCCTCAACCCCTCCCCAACACCCCACAACACTCCCACCCCCTCCCCCAACAACCCTACAACCCCCCTCTCCCCCACCACCCCGCCACAAACCCACCCCTCCCTATGCCATAGTAGTCTCATGTAGCAAAGGAATTTTGCCTATCCGATATGTTAGCAGTTTCAGAGATACAACAGCAATACGCATATTTAATTTAGCTCATTTGCATACCTAACCACATATATCACAGTACTTTTTAAATTGCGAAAAAAGATGTGCCCCTGATACTGCTTTCATGCAGCGCATTAATTTTGAGTATCCGATTACCGTTTCAAAAATAATAGCAATTATGCCTTGATTTTTGCATATTAATTTACCTCATTTGACATTGTATACTCAATTGCCGAACCTAGCCCAAAATCTAATCCATGTCGCTTCCTCCTTCCACAACCAAGTTTACAACCACTCATTATTACGCCTTACGAAACTCAGAAAACTTGCACACATGGCCTTGCAGGAAATTCTCTAATGCAAATGGATACTTAATTAGCCATTTTTAAACAGCCCTCAATCTAATATCGGTCGAGAACTCACCCGCTTCTTTCCACCAAGGTTACATCATTTGTCCGCCCTTACGGAAAACCAGATAAATCATAATACAAGGTTGGTTAACATTTTTTATCATGGCGCGACGGACTAAGGACGTACTGAAACGGACGGACTCTGCTTATTTCATAGTCCCCTTTTTGAACAGTGTTCGGCTGGGGCAATTATCAACTTGAGTTTACTAAAAAACATATCTTGGCCAGCGCTAATACCAAGTTTCCACTTCTGCCTTTTCTCAACAAAAAGCAGGATATTTTTTTGAGGTTCTTTTCGGTATCCATGTTGTGTTCAGCGCCCCGTTAGTTAATGTGTGTCATATCTGGGGTCAGTATTCACCAATGGTTTCCCAGCCCAAATTGTTGCACCCTTACAACAAAGACAAAACTTTTTAAAATGAATTGTAGTTTAAACAAACTTTTCAGTACAATAAACCAATGGTGATGATATGCTACCAAATTGTGATGGCCCTGGCCTCACATTTTAATGTACACATAAATGTCAGGTGCCCTATAGACCCCTTCAAAGGATTTACCCAACTGTGACCTCAGACGCAATCAGAGGGTATAACCTGGGTTTACCAATCTCAAGAAGGGTGCAAATTCCCAGATTTCCCACCCCATTTGGTGGTGAAAATTTCAGTGTGAGCAGGCAAAAAAAAAAAAGACTTATTTAGCATGATTCTCAAAACTTTTTCTTCTGGGCAAGCCTCTTGAGGTATGCTGCAAAACCTTCACCCAACCACCTGCCTGTTATGATACTGCCTCAGATCTCATACACTGGGCCCCAATATCCCATGACTACCATACCATTATTGGGTTAAATCCCGCTATTCCAGTTCATATTGTCGTTTGAGTGTAGTGGTACTAGCTGCATGTGAACACAGGTCTGTGTTTGCTCTATGTATTTAGAATATCTCTCACTCTAACTCTTTCCTTGAGGTCACGGCGGCTGAAATAGTTCGTGTCACCTGAAGAACCATGTTAAGAGCCACTGACCAAAGACTTGGCTTAATATATGCTTGATGGAATTTCTGAATAAATGGTAAACTATGTACTTACTACCATTCCTTGCACTCGCATATAATATGCATGCAAGTTGTCTCTGATGGGCATGCTACTTGTCTGCATATAAAAACGGTAAGACTCGTACTGATTCAATGGTCCTAGTTAAAGTGTACTGATCCCTCCCGACGTCTATTTGCTTTCATTCAGTCAGTGACGTTAGTACATGTTTCCACCGTCATTGCAGGGCAAAAATATATCATTCAGCATATGCACTGCATTTCAGCTAGTGTAATTTCACTCACACTCAAAGATGGTGTTACAGTACATGTGTGAAGTGACCCGCCCGTGATAGTTCTGATGTTGAATTGAACGGAGATTTATATCTTTGAACATTGCTGTTTTCTTTTTCTTTCATTTTTCTTCTGTCCAATTCTTTTGTTGTAAAAGTAACTACGGGTTCTACCGATTCTTCACTTTTTAAGCCTATTTCTGCCAATTTCAATATTTTGACTCCTTTGTGGAATCCTTATAGTGTCTTTTATTTGAAACAAGGTTACAGCAAAAAAAAATCAAATTTTCCCATGCACAGTGTAGGGGCTTTTGCCTGTCATTTTTTCAGACTTCTCTCTTACAACAATACACCCTCAGTAGACATCACACCATCAACAATGTCACATCATCTATTAATATGACGGCCACTTGATACTCTGCAGAATTAAAGACACGCACATTTGAAAAATAGTGCGACCCTCAAGATTTTTCAAATCTATATTTTTGCATGGTTGTAAGCTTTTTATAGACAAAAGCCCCTCACCCGAAATGATTAGATGAAATTCGGAAAACAGGCACTATAATCAAAATCCAGGATAAAAGATGGTCCGAATTTTTGTACTCATATTTGTTTCTTTTTAAGTTCCCCAAGTCTTCACAGAATGGTATGAAAAATCTGATGTCGCCCCTACAGAAGTTGCAGACCCCCCCCCCAAAAGGGCCCCAAAACCCCTGTCAAAAACCAACCTGAAAATTGCTATTTTGTTACTATTTTTCAAGCATACTGTTGAAATATAAAACAATATTGGGATCAAGTTCATTTTTTCTCTCCCCTCATGTAATAATACATTGGTTTTATGTCATGACTATGATACAATTTGTAAACAATGATGGAATGTTTTCCATTTTCTTGTTGAGGGGTGAGGCTAATTTGTTTTTATTATAAATTGTTCAACTCAATTTTTTATGGCCAATTTTAAATTGGGAAAATTTCCAAACTGTTCCCAAAAAAATGTCTTTCAAATTTTGTTTATTTTTTAACCATATTTTTTTTTTTTTTTTTTTTAATTTTAGTGTTAAAATGCATTAAAATCACGGAGCCTTTTCTTGTCTTTTACTTACATGCCCAAATAAAAGTACATTTTCCTCAAAAATCATATCAAAAATGCTCTTTGTGGTTTAATGCACTTGAACATACTACTACTACCTTTTACTCCATAATTTATGCCAAACAGTATCAGTGGTATCATAAAAACTCACACCTTTGACTTCGCTAATTTGTCGCAATCATTCCAAACATGTTTTTATGTTAGAGGACTATCCATTATTTTTAAGTGGGTGTTGCAACAAATTGGACAAATAAAGCCTTGTGATTTTTGTTAAAAGAAACAGTTTTATAAAGTCCAATTTTAACAAGACTTGAGGTTAAGTGCGATAAGTGGTTTCTTCTTTCCATATGTGGAGACGTCAAAGGACATAGACCCATGTCAAAGGGCATCGGAGGTCATGTTGGTGTACGTGTATTTGGGAATGTTGTATGCACAGTGTGGGTTTAGATTTTGTTTTTCAGCATGCATCTTCGAAACGTTTAATTCCCGATGTAAACCATTTTATGGTTTCTGAAATCTCCTCCTATACTCCTCAACCTTACGAAACCAATATACTGCAATTGGGCATTTGGATGACATTTTTTCCCACACTTGGACACTCATCCACTATTGTGATAGAGTGCAACAGTTCACATATTAATACATGCAGAACTCCGAATGTAAAGAGACAATTAATGTAGCCGTGGTGATAGTATTATGTTTCCTTTTGGGTTGTGTGTTGGGGGGGGGGGCTTTCCTATTACTTTGATTATATTGTGGTTCCCGAGTTCTGTTGGTTACCTGTGGTGGTAGTTTTTTGTGGTTCCCAGTTGGTACAGTTGGGGAGGGGGGTTGCTGTTAACTTTTTTTAAATTTTGGTTGTTCTGGGTTTCTGCTGGTTTTCCAGTGGCATGTTAGTTACATTCCTTCAGTGGTTCCTACGTGCTACTACGTTCCATGTATCGTGGTTCCCCAGTGTCTATTTGTTTATTTCTCTGTGGGTTTTCCAGTGGTCTACTGGTTCAAATGTTTTGGAGTTTCCTTGGTGGGTGCAGAATGCATTTTGGTGGGTTCCCCCCGGGTGCTACTGGTTCCAATTATTGTTGGTTTCTCAGTGCTATTGTTCCCTTTCTTTAGGTTTCCTTGTAGCGTCAGTTCCATTTTAGTGGTTCCTTCCAATTGTGTTCTCGGTGTCTACTGGTTCCATTGTTTTAGGTTTCTTCTCTGTTCCTGTCCGGTTCAAAGTTTTGGTGGTTCCTGGGTGTGTAACCTTTGCTTGGTGGTTCCCAGTGTCTACTGGTTTCATTTCTTTAGGTTCCTTGTGGCTGTAAGTTCCATTTTTAGTGGTTCCCTTCCAATGGTGGTTCCTCGGTTCTACTGGTTTCCATTGTTTGAGGTTCTCTGTTCCTGTCGTTCCCAATTTTGGTGGTTCCCAGCTTCTACTGGTTTCAATAATTTTGGGTGGTTCCCCCAGTTACTATTGTGTTCAATATTTTGGTGGTTCCCAATTGCTACTGGGTGCAATAGTTTTGGGTGGTTCCTGGTGTCTACTAGTTCATTTTTTTTTTTTTTTTTTTTTTTTTTAAGATTTTTTAGTTTTTTAATTTTTAGATATTTTTGGTGGTTTCCATTTTGCTGCTGGTTACAATATTTTAGTGGTTTGTGGTGTCTACTGGCTCTTTTTATTTTATGGTCTATTGTTACAAACTAAGTTGAATTTATTAGTCCCCCTGCTTTAACCTAGCTTGGATACAAGACAATTCTGAAAACATAATAATGATAAAATTTGGATGGGTTTCTTTCGCACGATACACAAAGCTATTGATCTCGCTATAAGTTGTTTAAAATATTGTGTCGCGACGCGCGCGTCTCGCACAATATTTTTAAAAACTGTATAACTCGACCAATATCTTTTTGTATCATGCTCATCCATCCAATTTTTATATCAGACTTGGGTTAAGGTGCAACGGGGTTCCTTCATAATGTGGTTTTGTCAAAGGGGTCCATGGACCAAGGTCAAGATCATCTGAGGTCATGTCCGACTACCATCTTGCCAGTGGGATTATGCAAGTTTACGTGCATAGTTTTGTTAATTTTATAATAGAGCACAAATCTTGTGCATATGCTGTGCAAGATCCGTGAAACTGCGCTATATGCTTCATAATTTGTTTATTTTGTGATTATTTCAGTTTCAATACCATCATAACTCATCTGGTCAAATGTCTTATATCATGGTCTGAGGTCAACTGAGATCAAATTGTAAATAGGTTGTCGGTTAAATTTTTAGGTAGTGAAGTCTAGAATGTGATCAATCTAGGGTCGTGGGTTAAGTTTTTGAACTGCCATATGTAAATCAGGTCAAAGGTCACATACTTGAAGGTTAAAGGTGCAACATTCTCAGGCGAAGGTCTTCAGTCAACTGTGGTCAGTTAACTTTTTGCGAATTTGAACTCCAATTGTCAACCAATGGAGCCTTGCCCGTTGATATGTTATAGGGCATATTTCACTACTGAGGGCAAGGGGGGTCATCAGAAGTCAAGTACAAACATTAAGAGACTGCTAGAAAGGCTACATTTTGTTCAAGAACTTGCCTTTTCGGCATACCACTCAATATCTTAGTAGGACTACCCCAAAGATCCGGGCAAAGGATTGATAAAACTCCGAAGATTATTTTGTAAATACTACTCTATAATGTATCTATGATTTGGTATTATAAATGTGCATTTTCCAAAATCTGTTCATTTATAATGGCATACACAGGAGCGGCTTCAGTGCCTTTCCCCCAATAAAATCTTCATAAAATGTAATTGTAAAATTTTCTTAATTGGTTACCCAAACTTAACGTGATTCCAAATGTGTTTCTTTGCACGTAATAGCCAATTAATAATTATTAAAGCAATAATTTTTTTTTTTTTTTTTTTTTTTTTTTTTAAAAATTAGAGATTTTGCACTGTTGTGTTTGGCAATTGTTTTAGTAAACTATACCTCTGCGAGCGGTAATGCGTCAAAAATTTGTCATAAAGAAGCGATTATTGTAATTAAGAATCGGGATCCCTGATAGGCGAGCGTGGAACACCAATAGTGTCACCTCACGGAAATGATCTCTACCTTGACTCTCCTGAACCGACAACTAATGGATGAGCATATACACGTGCATGGTGCAATTTCCAGCTATTTTCAATATTGAAGGACGTTTCCAGCAGCCTTGAATTATTATCGAGAGCTCCGATATTATTATTCTAATTACAAAATTCCTCCTTTGCGACAGCATTAGGAGTTTTGAAGCTATACCATTTCACATGTATTTGTTTACTAGTCAATTACCAATTTCAACTGTGCAAAAATTCAAGTTAGCCTAAAAAATTGGGGGCGCTCTTTCAACAAAATTGCTGTATTGCTTTAAGCTGGATGTACCTTTCCTTATTCGGTATATATGTAGGGCACTGACATGGTCGGCTTTGTGGCGCATTGCAATTACATATTGACGTTGTGTACTTGTTATAGATAGAGGTTTTGCTGTAGGCGAAGTAGGTGGTTTGTGTGCTTTGAGGTGCAATGATGTTTGTGAGGAGGACAATGGGTGCTTTGGAACCGAGCCGCTATGTATCATGGGTATGCGCATTTTTCACCTGTGACCAAGTATATCGCCTAGGACCCAAAACTTTCAGGCCCAGACTCTACCATTCTGGTTTTGCGATTTCTACTACAATGCACTTCATTGGTGAGTCCTCTATTGATATAGATTTAGTCAAGTGGAATAATCTGTGGCCTTTCTTTGTTAAATTTTTGGAAAGGACCCAAACATAAATAATGGTAATCGGCACATCACTCAAGGAGAAGTTGTGAATCTGCCTGAATTTTTGGTTGTATCTTTTGTACCACTAAACCCAAAATATCCCCCAAATGTAACAAAAGTCGTTTTGTCTCTAATTTGCTTCCAAAGTACCTCCTCAAAGCGATGTTTGGTGTCTTTTTAAATGCTTTCTTGTTGAATTTACCTCGCACCACTCTACGAGCTTTTTTAACCATCCAGTGAATGTTTCCATAGCAAAACATATCTCCCATCAAAATGGGAACATTGAACACTTGATTACTCATGTACAAACAAATCCCTCGTTATGCATGTAGTCTTATATCATGTGATAGTTTTTATACTATCAATTGCTTGCAAATAAACCGGTGATTCCCCGGATACATGTATAAAACAAATATTGAATTGTCCTAAATAAATACTGAATAGTACAAATATATCATTCGGTCAAATTTTGAATGTTTCCTCCATTTGCACTCGGCCTTCGCCTCGTCAATAGAAAAGTCAACATTTAACCTCATTATATATTTTTTACTGTCACACTGCACGCTTCGGCATTCAATATTTGTATACTAGCCAAAGGAACTTCCAAGATTACATCATGATTATAATATAGAGAGACTTCTCTGCACTTTTGGATTATTCTATCCTATTTAGCAAGTTCTCCACTATTCTAAATGTTCTAAATGCTTGTTCCCTTTCTGGCACTCTCTCCCTCTAACCTCTAATGCCCCCTTACAAAAAACCGATTATAATCGGTATTTAGCAGCATTCCACATTGATAACCTACGTAGAACTAAAAGTTGGAACGGAATGTCAATCTCTTCACCGGTTTCAAGCCTTTAAATGAAAGCCTTAGGATAATTGCCCCTAAACAAATAAATTTTTCTAATATTCTGCAGAGTATGGCTCTAACCCAGCTTATAAGACTAGTCATTCGGCATCATTTAGAGCCTAAACTTCATAAAAAATCCAAATTCTTCACTTTTTTGGTGCAAAAATTATTGGGGGTTTTCACCTATTACGCACTTTGCCTGTTGAAATTGAAAATTTTGCTGACTCATGAGCTTTTTTTTACACGTCATTTTTGGACCCATAATAGGTTGTTTTGGTACTTATTTGGTGTCAATTAAAAAGAAGAGATACATAGCCATCCACTGGTATAAGTTCATAGCGAATTCCCAAAGAGGGTGGTTAACTACCCCTTGGTAAAACCGTGTTCACACACAACTGCTTGGTAGACAAGAGGGTAGTAACGTAATGTAGGGCATAAGTTCTAATGGCACCGATGTTTACGGATTCACCCCTTATATATTATACAAGCTTAAAAAGTAATAAAGTTACGTTAAAATATCTTATTTTAGGTCTACTTCTCTTTAAATTAATCACATTCCATGAATTCCCATATCTTGGATTTTTTCAACAAATTCAAGGTGTTCTTATAATCCCCCTGTGTCAAAATGGAAGATCCAAGTCTAGACTACCTCAAAACTTCTAAACTTCTGTTTTTAATCAAGTACCCAAGTTGAAATAATAGCTGGACATTAAATTAATTAAAGGGCTTTTGGCAAAAGATGAGGTAAAATCATCATCTTAAGAAAATGTCATTTTGCCTTATTGGAAAGTAGCATAATATAACAGATTTGGATCTCGGAAACCAAAAGAGGCTCCATGATTTTTTTTCTGTTTTTAATTAAGTTTGAACAGAATCCTTACTGTTGAAAATAAAAAGAAAAAAAAAGATATGAAAATTTTTCATTTGTTCTTCAAAAATGCTAAAATGTAGCTTTTTTGCAATTTTGATCAAAGAGTCAAAATTAAAAACTCCCTGTGCAAAAAATGGAATAACCCCGGCTATTCTCACCCTTTTTATTTAATTCTGAAGATAAAGATTTGACTTAACCCTGCTAAGTATCTTTAATGGTTAAAATTAATCTTCCTTTTTTTAAAATGTCCTGAAAATGCGATAATATTGGTATTTTACACCCATGAGAAAGGGGTCATATGGCCCTATTTTCAGGGGGGGGTCTTGTATCTCACAGCAGGGGGGTCATTAGATTTTTTTAATATTGTGGATATGCATAACTTTGGACACTTACAAAACCTTAAAAACCTGAATGAAATCTTTGACCCCTCATTATCACGTCCTGCGGTTCGTCTTCTCCTCTCAGAATCAGCGTCCTTATGGGTAAACAGAACGATTTTATAATTTAACGCCGTCAACGTTAAATTCAGCACTACGAAAATGAACGTTTAACACAACAACACGCACTCCGTATGCAGGTTTCTCACGCTATGCACACTACTTGATCGGTCTATAACCTTGTGGTTTTATCTCAGTGATTACGCAGTCAAAATATTCATGTATATACCCATTTTGTTGATTAAAGTTATGGAACTTAAAAGTTGGCCTACAAATTACTGGATAGGTTTTATCCTACATATGAATGGTCCTCTCTTTTTGGGATAATGTTTTATTTTTAGTGTGTTAAATTACCGCTGGTTCTTCCAATGGCCTAGACTATCATTGAGAGCAAATTGAAGAAATTTCCTATTTTGTGAAAATTGCCAGTGCCGCTTTGTATACTTATACACTTTGTACTTGCTTTTTCTCCTGGATCCACACTGCAAATCCCTGTGGTCTGGTGATTTTTTTTTTTTTTGTCACATAGTAGAGGGTCTAGGGTTTTAGATGTTAATTTTTGTTTTCATTACGCATGCCCAGTTAATTTGGACTTTTATCATTATATTTACTTAAAGGTTCTTTTATGATCCTATCCCCCTTCTGTTTTATATTTAGGGTTCCACTAGTTTTTTCAAATTTAAGTTGATACCGATCTTGCCGTTTGGTGTTATGAGCAAATGCTTGCATCAGGAATGAATAGGACCCAGAGGCATAATTGTGGGAAATCTCCCCCCCCCCCACCTTCCCCTTTGTGGAATTGCTGCTTTTCTGCACACATTGGCAAGAGAAACAACAAGGCCTATAGTCATGGACTAACACCGAAATATATGTGCCCCCCCCCCCCTTTGACTCCCCTGAAAAAAAAGCTGGGCATTTATAGGCTAATGTACTGTAATATCTGTCCATTTACAGACAGAAAATAATTTCTTAAAGATTTGCACATGTAAGATTAGTACACATGCATTACTAAGGCTACATTTCAGATGATATAAAATGTCAACTTTTAGGCACTTGAGGGGATGAGGGATGCCCCTTTAAAATGGTGATCAGATAACCTCAAACCAACAAGAAACTTCTTCAAACATGATTCACTGGCAATATTATTTAGAATGTTCCCAAGTTTAAATTCTGCTAATTGTATAAAGAAATACATCTATATACTTATGACAAACTTAATTAAATATCATCTCTACTGCCAATTATTTATCCCATCATACTATATCAAGATACTACAGTAACATAGTCATGGCTCAGTGCTTGCTACGCCTCTTTATCAATAAAATATGCCTCGTTTTAAATCGGAGGGCTTTGAGCGCATTCCGTACTTGTTCATAAACGCAAGCCGACTATAACCTTGACTACAAACGCACACTGCATGGGTAATTAGAATTGAATGGCAGCTGAGATAACACACTTAAGGTCTGTTACACTGAAGATGTTATGGAAGCATTTAATTTTGACATTCCTTGAAACCCAAATCGAAATTACTTACCAATTTCAGATTTTGTGCAAATTGAACTGAACACTCCATGTAAAATACTTTATGAAGGGCATTCAAATATAAGGGTCCCATTTTTCATACTGAATGGCATATTGGAAACAACTTTTTACTTTTATAATTTGAGAATATCAACCGCTACAATTTTGTATTAAAATGTTATGTGATTTAATTTTGTTTTGAGATGACCGTTTGAGGGCAATGACATTGTTTGAAAAAGTCTATTGCAATTAAAAACCTTACGGGGTGGCACATATGTAAGAATTTTGGAAGTTATCATTTCAATGTTCTACATTATCAGGTACAGTAATTTTCCTGACTGAGGAGAAATTTACTTAGTTCCTGTTCAGATGCAAATTATAAGCTTATAATTTGCATGCTGAACTGAAACTCTGCACTCAGCTTCAGACTTCTGGTTTACAACAAATTGTTCGCTCTGCGCTCTGTAGTCCACTGAAAAACTGGAAATTGAGAAAAATAAAAAAATTAAAAAAATTAAAAAAATTAAAAATATTTATTTTGCACATTTGGTGAAAACGCAAAGGGGGGAAATGTAATGTATTATCGCACCGCTGGGCAAATATCTTCTGACTTTAAAAATAATTGTGGCTCAACTGCTCATTTGTAACAAATGTGCTCTACTACTGGACCCCATACACTAACAGAATTATTAACCTCTTAAACCCCAACACTCCCAAGACTCACTAACTTCATTGGCTGTGCTAGAGAATGCACTAAGTCCAAACTATTGATGATGTCCTCATACTAACACACATATTAGGCACAATCTCTGGCCGGGCTAGCGACACCCTTGTGGCTTGCCATCCCTGGTTCATGGACTGGGTGCCAGGGGCCCCTGGTTCAGTCCCCTGGGTTCGAATCCCACCCAAGTGTTCCACTCTCTTGAACTTCTATCCCTTACCCCTTCCCTTCCTCAGAGAAACAAGACATTGTTTTAGGGTTTAAGCATTAACAAACAAGATTTTTAGCTAGATACAGCACTAATTCACTGAGCCTATAGCTTCTTCTATGTAGTGCATTGCCTTTTTTAATAAGGCAATCGGTAGTACCAGGTTGCCTACACCCACCGGGGTTGTGGTCCAAATCCCCCCACCCCACCAGTAACATCCCTCAGAAGATTGAGCGACATGTAGGGGGGTAGTTAGAGTCATGTCATAGGAGATTTGATGTGAGTTGCCCAGTGTTGACTGATTCTCGCACATCTGCTTACGAAATTCTACCCCTGATACGCCAATGCAATGCCAGAAATATGATGAGATTCCTGAGGATACTACACTAAATTTTCAAACAAATCATGTTTTTGCATGTACATAATGGTTGTACACATACTTAATCACTATGTGAAATAGCTAAGCTGAAATTTATCTCCTTCATAAAAAAAAAATCACAACTTGATAATAAATTTTCGGATCTGAAATTTTATTATACACGGTATCCTATATGGTACTGTTATATAACAGTAGCATATCCAGAATTTTATTATACAGAGTATCCTATGGTACTGCTATACTACACATAGTGGTTTACCACATCAAAATGATCTGATTCATCTCAAATTTGAAACTGAAGAGTTTAGTTGACTGTCTTTTAATTTGGTTGACAACTTTAAAGGCCGACTCAGAGATTTCCTGAGAAGGCGCCCTCAATTTAAAAAAAAAAAAAAAAAATCGTGTTTTTTGCATATACATAATGCTTGTCCATATACTAATCACTGTGTGAAATTGCTAAGCGTAAATCGATCCTTCTATAGAAAATCACAACTTTGTTATAAAATCCGGATCCTGAATTTTTGTTTTTATACACAGTATCCTATGGGACGTAAAAATACACATAAAATGCTTACTGCATCAAAACGAAAAATCCGATAAATCTCAAATTTCGATTGTGCATTTTAGGTTACTATCTTTTAGTCAGTTGACTTTTTTTCATTATTACACAAAAAAATAATATTTCGAAATTGCTCTGAGTCGACTTTAAACTAATGTGCATAAAAAATATTTCAAAATCTCAGTCTACCTGAAACGTTTTTTTATCATATATGGCATACATACATACAGATACATACACACATACATGTTGCATATCTTGTTGCAAATGTATTGAAAGACAGAAAATACAAAAATCAGATGAAGCTGTAATGTTTCATGAATGATTGCACACGCATGAAATTGAATCTCTTTTCAATTATAAATTCTCCTCAAAGGAAATAATGAATAGTATTGACAGAAAACTCTATATTGAAAAGTGCTGAGACTGATATTTATAGATTTTGATCTGCAGACTACAAATACAAGAGTAGGATACAAAAATGCTGATTTCAGTCACTGATAATGAAGCTACATTTTTGATTGCTTTCAAAATAATTGAGAAAAAGATTATTTGTGAATGCATATACAGGGTGAGTAAAAAAAAACTTGACCCTGATTGTGTCCGCCATTTTGAATTTTTAAGTAATATATATCTGACATATTTGGTATCATCTGAAAGCTGGGTTCAAAATCATTCACATCGGTTAGGTATAGACCGAGCTACAGTCGTTTGAATCAAGTAGTCGGTTTTCTGCTCTGTCCACGGATTCACATTGAAATGAACGGCGTTCAGCAAAGGAAATCCGTGTCCAGAAGAAAATCAGGTTATTTATTCACTGCAGATTCTTGATTCGAAAGACTGTAGCTCGGCCTATACTTAACCGATTAGAATGATCTTTGCAGCAAATTAAAGATAATGAAATAAGCTTTCCGCAGATACCACATATGTTAGATATATATTATTTAAAAATTCAAAATGGTGGACACAATCAGGGTCAAGTTTTTTTTGACTCATCCTGTATATGTAATATAAGTCTTAAAATTTTATTCTTGTTTTTTGTGTTTTGTCTGAATTTTTTGCAGAAAAATGTTCCTTGTCGTTTAAATTTGAGAGTAGGCTGTTTCTCAACTCAGAGTGGACTGCTGATCCAATATACCCATATTTTAAACCACTGCTTTACCTAATACAATCTATACACACCAGAAACTCTTCCTTGTTATAAAATACATTAGCCAAATTGCAATGGATAAATATTAGAATCTTAATATATTTTGACAGCAAATATGGTTTTAAAATGTGTGCTTGTTGTGGATGAAAGCTGAACCCCCATTAGAGCACAATGTAACAGACTAGCATAAAGTATCATTATTCAAACATTAAAAACTAGATGGAAATTACACCAATTACAAACTCCATAATTTATCATCTACTTATCTTAACAACTACCCAGTTTTCATATACCCATGTTGAAACATTCCCTGTAAATTGCTTCATTTCTCTAGTACTTAGGAGCTTTAGCCTTTTTATACATTCAAGTTCTTAATAATGCAGAGATGCCTTGTTTAATATTACAAAAGATAAGTATGTTCAAAGTACAATATGCCTATTGGCACATCAGCATAGGTACCACACACACTTCAAATCCAGACAATTTTGGTAAAATCTCACACACAGAGGGTTCAAATTTGTGATAGACAGTTTTTGTCAAATTTCACACACAAAGGCTTCATATTTGTAATAGACCATCTTTGTAAAATCTCACACACATGTAGTTCAAATTTGTGCGAGACAATTTTTGTAAAAACTCACACACAAAGGATTAAAATTTGTGATAGACAATCTTTGTGAAACATCACACACAATTTGATAAAAAGTGCTTATTTGACCTCAATTAGTTCTTTTTTGACTAATCAAGGCCAAATTTTAGCGTAGCATCTGGTGAAGCTCCAGGGAACATATTTTTTTATGCGATTTTAGGATACAAGACCCCTTCTTTAAAATAACTTGGTACTTAAAACTTTGGTTTTTTATGCAGTTTTACCTTTATCATTAACGCTTTGATCTCAGAAAATGATAAAATTATTATTATTATTTTTTTAACATTTCCAGAATTTTTTATTTTATTTATGGCCAAAAATCCAGAAATTTCCGGAAAAGCTCTGCACATAGTGCTTCATGGCACATCTGATTTCACCTACCTGTAGCTATATGCATGCAGGTTTCTAAGACTAACCTTTTTTCTTGGTCTAACTAAGTAAGGTAGTATCTGTTTAATTTGCATTGTAATGGAGTCAATGCAATTTGGAATCAATTTTACAGTTACTTGACTGAGGTCCAAATTCAAATTCTAAACTCACTAGGGATCAAACTCAATTTACATGTAAACCAGTTAACTCTCAATTACCAAACTCACTGTCTGCTTTATATTCTCAAAACTTCCTTTTAAAAACAAACATACCAGGTACATAGTAAGCAGGCATACTTAAAAGAAACGTGAAAAACAATTGATCTTCATCCAAGGGCATCTTCATCAGTTAGTTTACAACACTTACAATTTAGAATTGATTTTTTTATGGGGCTTTTGTGATGTTTTAAACTTCAAGGGTTAAAGTATTGAACAGTTTTAGCTTGTTATTCTTGTCGCACCCGTGTCATGAATAATACATTCAGTGGTTCACTTACTTGGCTATGATGAAGCAACTCATGGCTGCCTTTGAAGGAATGTTAATTGAAGCAAGGTAGTTCTACGTGTATATAACCTATGCCAATATTATGGATAACACAAAATTTAGATGTTTTTCATTGACGTATTTGAATATTCTCACAAACTAAACAAAATGTTATAATTAGGAATCCTTTGAAAATACTCAAAGGTACACATTCCTATGCTTCGGCATGTCCTGTAACCTATTGTACTTACTCCTGTCAGTGCCCTCAGGATATATAGCATTCGCATGTGGTATTTTCAGATGAATAAAATTTATAGTTGCCAATATTAGTTAATAATAAAATTTAAATTACTAGTCAAAACATTATGGCTACCTTTAATAGAAAATTATCTTACACATTTGCTATCAAGAAGGAAATGAACTTAGTCCTACTAGATAAATCAATATTACATATTCATGCCTATCTTCAGTAGTTCATTTACCCTCAATTCTTGCTACTTCTGTCGATAAAAGTCAAGTTATTTAACTTTTTAATAATTTCTGTATCATCAGTAGATTACCTATTAAACTCTACTTTGTTTTCAGTTGATAAGAGTTTCTAAATGTTGCATTTTTCATCAGCAGATTAATTATTAGTTTTTCAGTTTTCAGTTTTCAGTTATTTTTCCATCAAATCAGTGTAATAAATACAGATAAATCAATAAGATGGGGGCAGACCAAAAGAGGCAGAGCTCGAGAATATTAGGTCACCCAAGTAAAAGTTTATCATACTAATAAAAAAACAAAAAAGCCATAAAAAGTTACGTGAACAACACCCATCACAAGCTACAAACAAATAAAGGACGCAAGAGTGTGAATACGTACTTACGAGACAAGTGCGGAAGGACAGGACGAATGTGCAACATATGGCAGTGAGAGTTTAATCATAAAATACCAAAAATGCACAATGCCTTGAAATATAATCGGCAATATATCATTAAGCTATTGCTATTTTATATATAAAAAAAAGAGACATTGGCCATTTGCAAAATACGACACGCCCTCAAGATTATATAACATTAACCACCACCCATGGAATAAGCCCCCCCCCCCCGAAAAAAAATAAAATAAAATAAATGACCCAAGGGTAAGCATAACGAATTTTAATCAAATATACAAAATTAATAAAAAACCCCAACCGGAGTCACCTCCCATGAATCCATCTCCCTGGGGCTACCCGAAGAGAAGATTCATCGCCTCCCACAATGCCAACCGCTTCCAACCGCGAATTTCTATTTCTGCACCGCGAGTCATGTGAATCGTCATTTGACGAAACATCCTTAAAATTGGTTGTGATCGGTACTGTTTAATTTAGCCATGCTGTTTTTTCATCTCCAACGATTGGGGTAACGCAGTTACAATAACCCCCACCGAAGCAACAACACCAATCGTGGGAAGGCCACCGATATCCTCTCTTGGCGACCCGTGCACCCTGGTTATTATCAATGAGTACAAGTCTGTGATATTCGTACAGCAGACACTATATTAAGGTGCCCAACGAAAGATTTAAACTAACAGGTGATCTAAATAATTGAACAATTCTGATTTGGCCTGGTACAAAGCCATTGCAAATGTTTTCATCTCCAACGATTTACACCAGTACAAAAACCCATCGGAAGCAATCACAATCGTGGGGAAGCATCGATATCCTCTCTTGGCGACCCGTGGCGCCCATGGTTATGTCGTGCATATGAGTACAAGTCTGGTGATAATTCATACAGCAGAACACTTATATTAAAGGTGCAACGAGAGATTTAAATAACAGGTGATCTAAATCAATTTGAACAATTCTGATTTTGGCACTGGTACACCGAGCCTCATATACAAAAACAATCCCCATCTTACGTAAGACCACCCGAGACATGTTTGTACAAAATTGTGAAATTCCATATATTGATCGAGCTAACACGGAACTCAGCCAATGTCCTCCATCGAAACACAGCCCTCACAAATCACCATGTATTTTCATTTTTAAGATATTTTGCAACCAAACAAAGGCAGAAATCCTGCTGATCGTCTAGTCCCATGAATCAAACCCAAATATCAACAGAACAAATAAATAGTTACTTGAAATCTCTCCCTGCACCTTTAAGTCCGGACGACCCATAAAATAATCCTTAAATTACATGGATGTCCAAAGCTTCCAAACAATTCTGTTTTGCGGAATGACTGAGAAGAAAAAAACATATTAATGTGAAATGTGCCAGTGCCGGCCGCTTTAAAGCAATCGGATGCAGAACCTGTACCTATTTTACGTTTTAAATCCAAACGGGTTGGGCGTTTCCTTAATCTTTGTCAATGGAATTCCACGCAATGGCCTGTCTTTTAATTGTATTTCTTGCAGATCAAATTGAAATTATAAGGTCGGTACATGCGGATGAATGAGTAATGATAACCATAATGCCCCCCAAAAAAAACAGAAAAAAAAACCCACTTTTATAAATAATTTTAAATGTATTTTTTTTATTTTTTTTACCTTTTTTATTTATTCAATAAACCTTTAATTAACTTATGAATTATCATAGATGGCGCAAATAGTATTGAGATGTTGAATAATGGGGAAGAATGGGCAAGCCAATGTGCATTAGAACAAAGCCTGATGATTTACTTAAGACATGAAAATAATGCATGAAAATTGGAACCTTACATTTCTATCTTTATAGTTGTACAAAATTCGTTGTGGTATATCGCAACTCAGTCACTGTGTCACAATACATAACTTATATTAAAGCTGAATAAATAAGGACCCATACTTGATCGCAATGAATAATAATGTAAACTTAAATTTGTAGCATAAAATCATACTTGCTATCTTCAGTAGATGAATACAACCTTTAAACATGGTCATCAGTGCGAATGTGAACTCATGGTGAAAATAGAGTATTACATGGATGAAAATAAACTCAAATTTGATAATTTTTTTTGTTCCACTTCAGTAGCGAATATGTTACCAAATAGTTAATCTTAACGTATCACGTGCATCTTCTGAAGATATTTAAATGTCAAATTACTATGTGTGTCATAGGCGGTAGATTCAATTGGTGTAGTGGATAAAATAAACTCATTTTGCAATATTCAATCTAGTTATAAAAGAATATCAACTCTAATGGTTTCTTGAACACAATATCACAATAGGCCACTCGCTATAAAGTTAGGTTATTTTTTTTTCAGTTGGATGATATAAATGGATTGATATTTTTCTTAATATAAAAATACAGATTATTTTGCTCTCTTAACATTTTGTTAACTTTCAAAGAAATGACTACTAATTTTTCTTGCTCATATTTTTGTTCTTTTATCTCACATGATTAATGTGATAACTTTGTGCAATTTCTTTTTTTCAGTAATCAAAATTAAGTACTTCTACTTTCCAACTCTATTAAAATGGAAATGTACATAATTTTTCTTAAGGTGTATTCCCATATAGCCTAGTCTCAATTGAACACCCCATGAATGTCTTCATATTTTTGAAGAGTTAGATTTCCCCAGACATTGCTGATATTCATGTCTACTACACACCATGGCAACTTCCTGAGGTGTATCATTTTTGGCAGCCATGCACGAGTAAGACTCTATGTCCAAGGGATTTCTGGACTAGACTATATAAAACCTTTTAAATGCCAATCCAAATCCAAGATTCGCTAGGATTTTTTTCTCAATTATAATGACAGCAGTCTCATCACTGAGAGGTATTTCTTCTTTGACCCAATGAAAATATAGTCTGGATAAACATTCTCTATGGAATGACTACATCATTTTGTAACAATGCCCCAATGGCATTTCAGCCCCTTGGTAGTAAGCTTTTTGGATTGCAATCCTTCAAATCAAGCAAATGGAAAAGATAACATCTAAGCTGCAAACTACCTTTAAGACATGGGTCATTAACTATCTCCTCTGACTCCGAGTCTGTTGCCAACAGCAACACAGCAAAAAGAGAAACATCTCAATTACATTTAAAAAGCAAATTTGCCATCATATAATATATGTGTAGACATATGAGATTGATTCCCTTGACTGTCTTTCTCTGTAGTGTAACACCTCATAAAACTTCGGTCAATATTTAAATAAATTGCTGTTTTATATATATAATAACAGGCAAAGATTGTGTTAATAATTTACTGATGTGATGTACTGGTACACAAAATGACATTTTATAGGCATAGTACCATATTGGTTTCAATTTTATCACCATCTTAACATCCTAAATTAATGACACATTATAGGTGTAAAATTATTTCAATAATTAGGTTTGTATTTAGGTTCGCATTTCATCATTGCTAGTTAATTAAAGATCATATATGCTTGTTCTGATTTTTTTGTGTATCACATTCTGTACTTGATAAGAGAGCCTGGCAGCTGCATACACTCACCATCAAGCACCAAATATAGTGGGAAACCAACTTGTGGTTTTGATGGTTGATATTGATTAACAATTAAAATGGCAATTGTTTTATTTCTATCTTGGGAAAGAAATGGATATAAAGGCTGAAATTTCAAGATGATAGTGAAAAAAATATGGCATTTCATCTGATGGGTGGGTCCCAAAGATGACCGGAACACACACCTTTAACACCTAGCATCTATCATAGTAATATTTTGCATTACGTACATGTCATGGCTACCAGTAAAGGATTTATATGTAAAATACTTATCATTAGAAGTGAAGTGTATCAGCAGTTACATTATAAGGATGTCATACTTAGGATTTTGAAGTACATTATACATATTTTATCACTGAACATTAGCTACAATAGTGAACAGGTCAAATTATAAAACAGCTTGTAGCTTGAAGGCGCAACCGAGTTGTTTTACACTAAAATAGTGCTGTAGCCCATGTGATATGACATGATAGATACACGACAGAGGCTAAAACAATACTTTTATTCATATTCTTTAAAACCCTTTATTCAAAATAAGAAACTATTAGTATTTTTATTACTAAAATTTTGGTAGATTACATCCAATGTACTACCCCAGCATTTTAAAGCAATCAGTCCATACTATTTGCCTTCGATTGGCCTGAGCAGTGCCCCTGCATATTGCGACAACACGTACGTGCTGTACCGTGTGATATCATCTCATATCACATGGCTAGGAACCAAATGAATGCAATAACAATTTTCCAAGTGTTTAAGAATTGGGATTCTAGAAACAATTCTTCATTACAAGATGCTAAAGCACTCAACAGATTTCCAAATGACTGCATCATATAATGACAGCAATATATGCATGGCCTATAACATTTCCTCGAAACATCAATATTCCATAACCTTGGCTCTTTTCCAAATATCTGATTTATTATGTTCACCATCTTTACCAGGCAATTTTATTGATAGCATTTTTATGCAGGAATTTCACTGAAATTTATGACTTGCGTTTACAATAAAAATCAATCTGGTACTTAATGCATCATTGGAAAAAGAGAATATATTTCATCAGAAAATGTAAAATGATATACTTTTCTAACACATAATTCTGCTGCACATACAATGCTCAATTTTGTTGTGTTGTATATGTAGAGTGAAAGTGTGCTATCTTTTTGCACATGAATAGCTGAGATTGGTATTTTACAGATTTATTTGAGACATATAACAAATTACATACCTAATTTGATCAAATAAACTACTATACAATTACAAATTACATGATATGGTGCTGATGCCTGATGGCACATAATGTATATAGAAAAGTTGTGAGACATGTATTCTAAACAGTTATGTCACTTTCAGAAATATGGGGTATCTACATAAAATTGATAAAATACAAAGTTATTTTCTGAAATATAATAATCACAACACTACATTGCTACTGAAAGTTTTATTCAAATTTCAAGAAGTATTTAGTTATATTTTGTTACATAAGGTTAAAAAATAATGTGAATGAGATAAAGGCACACAACTTAAGTATAAACTTACGTACAATTGATTATTTACTTATACACAAGGCAAGAATGCAAACATTAAAAACAAAAGATGAATACAAAAACTGTCAAAATCATAAGGCAAGAAAAACAAACAATACAAAATTTTTTGACAAGTATAAACAAAAAATAATGTTTTTGATGAGTAATATTTACTGTGATGCAAATTCAAAATACAAGGTACAGAAAAAAGCAGGAAAACCCTTTGAAAATGAAACTTGTTTAATTTTAAACTGCTGTCAAATTCCATGCTGTGCTTGAACTGAAATAAGGCCTTAGGGTAAGAAGACACAGAGGCAATAGATGTGTTCAGAATAGACAAAGATGCATAAAATAAGAATCCAAATACCTTCAATACATTCAGGTGACATAGGTGACTGCATCTGTGGAGTGACAGCCAAATCATTAAGCTCCCTCAGACACAGCCATTCCCCATCCACGGATACACGGAAATTACACAAGTATATGGTCTCCTGGGCCATGATCGATGGGTGTATACTCCTCGTCTGTTGCCGACAGAAGTTTGGTGGGTAGAATTTAGAGGGTGAAGTGTTTAATTAAGGCGTGTCTTCATATAAAGGCAGGTACAAAATATTGGTATTTTGAAAAACAATGCACTCAATAGGTTCAAAAATTTTTGTGAACATACATGTACGAAGGCAATTTATGATTTTTTTTGTAGATGCGAACACAGTTGCAACTTGTTCTATATGAAGCGTAAAATGACACAAACAGATGGGTTCATCAATAAGCCAGGACGGACGATTTCTTATTCCAGTAATAAATTAGCAAAGCCTTGCTGTCGGGTGTAGTCCAGTCGGCCGTGGTACTCCCAAATTCGCATCCGGAGAAGCAGTAACTTGAAAGTAAAGTTGACACTCCCAGCCAGACTGACAGCAAAAACCATGACAACCATTAAAAGATACACCCACAGCATCGAGTGAGGTTTTGGTCACATGACTTCTATGAAGACACTTGTTTCTCCACTGCAAACAGATGTTGCATGATAAACACTGCTCCACCACGTTTGGCGTACGGTAAGATGACTCTGTTCTGTGGATGCTGTGGTATGGATTTCTGATCCTCAAAGCTTAACACCGGATGTAGGCTAGGGTTGAATTAAATAATACAATATCTGCTTTGCTTTTCCTCTTGAGAGAAGGCACACTCTAGACATATGATGATGCAGTTATTTCCGTAATAGCAAGCTAAGTGAACGGACACATGGCGATCACGCCAGTTAGTTAGCACACACATCTTCTTAGACATGGGATGGTACCATTATTCTATAAGGGGGAATTTGTTCTGCAGGTGCAAATAAGAGTATGTTTGATACATGTACTGGTACTTAATGAATACAAAAATAGATCACTATTCATTTTTTTTTAATTTAATGCAGAATAAATTTTATCTTATTCCATAAATCCCTGATATGCATTTTATCTGTGGAATAACAAGCATGAGTTTTTGGCATCTATATTGTGGGCTATACAGGGTTGTACTATGACATGCTCTATGTTGTTGGAAAAAACAAAGTCTACAGTTTATTTTCAAAGCATTATTTTGGTTAATTATGCAAAAAAGTAATTAGTATTTTTTTTTGTCTCGTTTGTTATTCCAGCATCAAATTTTCACTTATATTTTCCTAGACAGCTTTATAATGCTCTTCATTGTATGTTGTAAGTTTAAGTAAGTTACCTTAAGTAACGGCCTCCACCTCTTATAAGCTCCCAGGAGTTGTCCAGTGGAGGTCTTAGCATTCGATATTTCTTCTCCAATGTTCAATTAATTTATTTGATTTGGTATTGGGCAAAATCTTGCCAATTTTAGATATTCTAATAGAAATAAGATATCATGAGCTATAGTGTATATCCAATTACATTACAAAGGTGAAATAAACATAACTGAACTAATACTAATAAATACAAAATAATTGTGTAAATGTGACTTCTGTTTTTGATTTATGTGCATTTTGGTGTAATTTTTTGGGTGCAAGGACCCAAAATGGGAGCTAAAAATGCATATTTTGGCTAATTTCACTAATTTCTCATAATTTCTACATGGTCTACAGCTGTAAACTTGGTTATAAAAAACACCTTCAACTTAATCATTCCTAACCCAAGCACTATGTCAGCATATTGAGCAAATCAATTCTATCTTTGCAGGACATTGATTTGAAAGTAATAAACTCTGGGAAGATGAAGATGAACAATAATTAGGCCCAAAAAAAAGGTTTGTTTGCTGTAACTTGACCGACCCTAAAAAAACTGCCAACTCAAAAATGTTTATGCAAATTAGCACAAAATAAGAAAAAATTTTGCCGACCGACCCGTGATTTTCATTCACAATTATAAAAAATGGGTTTTTTAACAACAGAAAGATGAAAAACATCAAAATAAATCTACAAAACAACTATAACAATTCCAATAAAAGATCTTTGCTGTGTCATTGAAAAAAAAATCAATAGTACCATGTTGTATTTATTTTAGTGTAACATTGTGAAGTTCATCAAATAAAAAAAATCTGACCCACCGATCCTAATATTTTTCCTCCGTTACAGCAAACATACCACTTTTTTGGCCTTAACTGTTCTGCAGCAGCAATTTCTTAAAGGCACTATCAGTGATTTGCTAAATCAAGAATCAAAAAAATCATCAAAAATCAGATTTTTGCATCTATGTAACAAGTATAGGTGTCCTAACATACCCTACAAGTGATACAACCAAAAGCAGTCTAATAAGGACAAAATCGGATATTTTAGTCGTTACTGTCCATTCGGACACTTGCTACAACACGTAATTGAATGGAGATTCATATCTTTGAATGCTGCTGTTGTCTTCCTTTTCTATCAGTTTTTCAGTTGGAAAAATTAACTTATGAGAATTCTACAGACTTATCCTACACTTGTAAGCTATTCCTGCAAATTTCGAATAGTTTGACTCTTTCGAGCGGATCACTGATAGTGTCTTTAATTGGCATCATTACAAATGAATTTTGTTAATAGAAACGGACAGTATTGTAATATCTATATACTTAAATTACACAGGCACCCACTAGTTGATTAAAGGGGATGACCCAATTCAATATAAAGTTTTCATCTTGATAGAATGGCCTTCATCCCAAAACCCAATCCATAAAGTTTTATGGGGATATTTTTGATTGAAAGCTCCACAGCAGTGAAAAAATAAGGGCTTTCAATTTTTATGGGACACCTGATATACATAATCTTTTGTTGCATCTTTAACAGTATCATGGGCTAGCTAGAAGATTCAACTTAGGAGATTTACCCCAAGTTTAGCAACAATTTGGATAAAAGTACAAATATTGCTCACATGCTTCCATTATACATTTACACCCAAACATTGTCACTATACACAAATACCAGAGTTTGGAACTGGAGCTGAAATCACTTATTGTGCATTCTATTTGAGAATTTTCAGATCCACAAATCTCCCCACCCCAGTTGACGCTGCACCAAGGGGTTTTCAATCTTAAGATATGAAGGTGGCATGAAAGTTAAAAACAAAAACAACTTAGTCCTCTAGTTACACACACAAAAAAAATAAATTATACTTATGGAAATAAAACAAAATTGCCTTGGCAGAAAAAAAAAATGATGGGAAACTCCCATGCCCCCTAACGAAATCTAATGGTGCATCCCTATTAGAATTGGCCTTCTAAATTACTAAATTAAGCCATTACATACAATACTTGTCAAAAGACCACCAAATATAATACTGCATGAAAAGCAAACCAAAACACCCCCATTAGAGAAAATGGATTTGCCTCGTACTTTAGTGTAACATACATCTGATTGAACCTCATGTATGTTCAATTTGAGAGTTAATTTATTTTTGTGAATGGGTCTGACTGCAGCCTCAGACAAATAATTCAATGAAAGACTTCAAATTCTACAAAAAAATAATATCAATCAAATTGGGGGATATTGCAATGCTGTTCCACACAATCTAACTCACTACCGTTTCTGAAGGACACTATCTGTGATCACCTGAAGTAGTCAAAATATTTTGAAATTGCAGTAATAGCTTATTAAAAGTTGGGAGGTTTTTTGCAGAATTCTCATAAGTTATTTTTTCCACTGAAGAATGACGAAAAGTAAGAGAAGAGGAGTGTTTCAGCAGATCTGAATCTCCATTCAACTACATGGTTGTAGTAAGTGTCTGTACTGGACAGTAATGACTAGAAAGATCTTGATTTTTATCCTTGTTAGTGTGCTTTGGTCTTATCATTTTCATGGAGGGTAGGGTGAAATACAGATACTTGTTACAGACATGCACGAATCGATCTGGCATAATTGTTAACAATTGTGAAAATTCCCACATGCAATTATACTACTATTTTCTGTTTGTTCAATTGTAAAGTTTGTTAGCTTTATTATCCTACTCAAGAGTGAAAAATGTCTAATACGTGAAATTGGTCCAATTCCCACTCGTAAAAGAGTGAATTCGCACTTGGTGGTGCATTGCCAACATTTACCACTCCTATTTAAAGAGACCAAGGAAATTTCCAGGAAGAAGCGCACCCCAATTTTTCTCGAACCCTGGTTTTTACATTTTTGGAATGCTTACCGGTACCAACCAATTTATTAGATCACACCCGTGAAGTGAATAGCCGAATCCGCCGTCTTTATATGTAATAGCATTTTTATTTAGTAGTTTTCTATCTATCGTGCACAACAGGAAAGTCACAGAGGTTTTTCTATGGGAAACGATTACTATAGCAGGCAATTTTTGCAAGGTTGGCGGGTTTCTTTGCACCTGTTTGTCCAATAAAAACCTATCCAACATTCTCGGTAGTTGGTCTACAACCGATCAGTAAATTTGGAGAAATTCATATCCTAGTAAAAAAAATCCTCCTCCTGCCACTTAAGGGCACGAGAGATTTCAAATAACAGGTGCCCTAAAAAATGTGAAAAAAATATCTGATTTTTTGCTTGATGAAAGCTTTCCATCAAAATATCCCCATCTGAGATTAAGCTGAGAAATGTTTCTTTGGTACACAAATCGTATAGGAGTAAATATGAATAATGAATGTTTTATATTGAAAATAAATAGCAAGTCAAATCACCCTTTTTCTCTCTTTTAAAACATTTCCTGTAGCCAAATACAAGGTAAGAAATCTATTGATGGTCTAATCATATGAAATCACTATATGACACAAATCTGCTGGGTGCCGTCAAAATTCTCTTGCACCTTTAAGAGTGATTCAAAGAGTGTTCACTGTAGGCATTCCATCTGCCAAGTGAAATTTCATTCTTTTTGGAGTGAATTTTTTAACAATTTCACTCTTAAGAATTGACTTTTCAATCTTGTTTATCCATAGAGTTTTTATTTTTTTTAAATAGGGGTTGATTTTTTGGAAAGTCGTAATTTTTCTGACATCGTAAAAAGAGGGAATAATAGAACTGCACACTAAAAAATCACACACCTTTGACCTTGATATGTGACCTTGGGTCCTCATACACAAATGAGGATTTGCATGCAATACCCATAAACCAATTTGGTTTCAATTGAACTTCAAATTTTCAATTCCCGAGGTCAATTTTACATTTTCTTAATTTCGTTAAAAATTGACCTTAAATGACCTTTCACCTTGGAATGTTACCACCTTTGACTCATCAACAATGAGGAATCCCTGTTACAACCTAGACGCAAGTTTGGCCTTAAAGCTCAATCGAGTTGTAGATGTACAGGCAATGTTAACCCTTTTCATAACAATCAAAGACGATCACAGAACCATCAAAACCAGAACTGCACAACAGGACCTTCAACAAGTGGACAACGTGATCCATATGTGTCTTCCTGTCTTAAGGCATGTGACACAAAAACATGGAATGGGTCTTTCTGATTTTTAATTTTAAATTCCATAGACTCCAAATGGCAGAAAAAACATTGCCACACTGCCTGAAATAAGCCTCAGGGTTGTGCGTGTCTGCGGAGACATTTAAAAAAAATGGAATTTAAATCAACCTTAGTGCAGAAGGGGGAATTTCGGCTATCAATGGGGTCGTAACAAACCTGCTAATGCGCATTCCTTATTTGAAGACCCCTTCTAAAGAAACATACACGGCATCAGGCCTACTCTCGACCACTTTGTACAACCTGCAATCGCAGTTAGTGAATGTGGCTTACATGACCGTTTACTTGATCAACAAATGAGGGATCCCATGTTGCACTAATTCGTTTAAGTTTCCAATTGAACTTCAACTTTTTCAAATAGAGGTCAATTTTACATTTTCAATTCAGCCTCTTACACCTGACCTCACATGACTCTTTGACCTTGGCACGTGACCTATTACCTCAGTCAACATTGGGGGATGCCATGTCACCTGTGAACCAAGTTTGGTTTAAAATCCATCAGAGTATGAGGATATACAGGCAAATGTTAACCCTTTTTACAACATAAAACAACAGACATCAATAACAACAGACAAACTACAGTGCGACAAAGTGATCCCTATGTGTATTCCTGCCTTAGGGCAGGCGACACAAAAATGGACCACCTCTTACATTTTCTTTTGTGGATGACAGGATGAATTTCCATTTTACAAATGGTAAGAAATTTAGAGCTTCATCTTGAAGGGGTGTAGGTTATTATGGAAGAATGTTTTTGTAGTAATAACAAAGCAGAGCGGCAGCTAATAAAGAGGCCACTAGATAACACGTCTCAGCATACCTTACTTCACCTTAAACACAGACCCAGTGATTAAGCATCCATATCGTAGGGACCTTCATTTAAGTGGCTTGTCCGACGCAGTTGCTTAGACTAGGTGCAATGCCTTGTACACGCAAGCAAGAGCACTATTTGCACACAACCTCAGGAGGCATATTAATTTCTTATAAATAATTAACCTCATCTAGCTGTCGTGAGGGGTGCCATCTCAAAGTAAAAGTGCATCACTCATCGAGAAGAAAGAAATCACAGGCTGAACATATGGTAAATTATAAATCTGTGTCTAATTTGCACTAATTATAGTGTGGACAATGAATGAGGATGACATAGGCCAGAGAAACATGAAATTGTTGTGTAATATGGAAGAACTGAGTAAAATAAGATCAAAAGAAACACAAAAAAATATTGTTCTAAGAATCCCTAGGGCCTCAAAAAGTCAGCAAAATTGGCAGCATTTCAGTATTTCTTTCAATTGGTCTTCAATGCTTCGTTCAGTGAAAGGAAGAACGACACCCTATGAGTGTTTTACAGTACAAGAGGTCAGAAAGGAAGTTGAAAGAAGCTTTGCTAAAGCGGGTCAAAGGTAAGGAATAATTAGGGGGCTATCTGAGTACACCCTCAATTAAAAGGGTCATTCCTTCATTTACCAATTAAATAAAAAAGGGGTCATTCTTCATTTTACCAATTAAAGGCGTCATCCTTATTTCCAATTTTAAAGGGTCATTCTTCATTTTACCAATTAAAGCGGTCATTCTTTCATTTACCAAAGGGTAATTCCTCATTTACCAATTAAAGGGTCATCCTTATGACCAATTACGGTCATCTTCATTTACAATTAAAAGGGTCATTCCTTATGTACAAATGAATAGGTCCATTCCTTCATTTAACCAATTAAAGCGGCCCATTCCTTCATTACAATTAAAGGGAAGTCATTTAGCAATTAAAAGGGTCATTACTCATTTACCAATTAAAGGGCCCTTCCTTCAGGTACCATTAAAGGGTCCATTCACTTCATTTTACCAATTAAAGGGTCATTCATTCACCAATAAAGGGTCATTCCTTATTTACCAATTAAAGGGTAGATCATTAGCAATTTTCAATTAAAGGCGTCATTCCTTCATGTACATTAAAGGGCGCACATTCCATTCATTTACAATTAAAAGGGTCATTCATGTATTTACCAATTAAAGGGTCATTCCTTCATTTACCAATTTAAGGGTTCATGCCTTCATTTACAATTAAAGGGTTACGTCATTTACAATTGAAAGGGTCATTCCATTCATTAGAACAATTAAAGGGTCGTTCATTTGTTTACAGATTAAACGGTATTATCATTTTTACCAATATAAAGGGTCATTCCTTCATTACATTCATTTACCAATTAAAGGGTTCATTCATTTCCAATTAAAGGGTCATTCTTTATTTACCAATAAAGGGTAATTCCATCATTTACCAATTAATGGGTCATTCCTTATTTACAATTAAAAGGGTCATTCCATCATTTACAAATTAAAGGGCCATGCATTTGTTCAAATTAAAGGCTTACTTATAAAGAGTAAAGAACCCTGCAGTTAAGGCACAGGCTTTGGCTCCATGTAAAGTCCGCGGTTAAAAAACAACGTTACAAAATTTTGGACATTCAATTGTCAATAAATAAAATGTCTGACCCTTCCTTTTTCATTTGACTCTTGACAATTTGACCTCAAGCGGTCTTTGACTTTGGAGGGAAAAAAATGCGTGAAATTATGCCCCCATACGAGTCTTGGGCACAGCGGTTCTTCTGACTGACTATGTAATTATTGTTTGGCTCAGTGCATACAACGTATGAGTGTAGGGCTAACATCTTTTCCACACATGCTCAACAGTGTTCCAAGTGAATGCAAAATGTGTAAAATCTGTAGGAGGGGTGAAACAAGTGGTACCCAGAGGGGCAGCTTCCCCCTTGTAGGGAATCTTGCCCCCCACCCCCTTGCCTCCCCCCGAAGAATTTTTGAATTTCTGCACACGCGTAATTAACAGTGATGAAAACAACAGGCTTATACAATACTAACAAATTTAAAAATTGCTTGCCCCTTCCCCCCCAAAAAAATGGTTATGTACGGGGCCGAAACATATGTATTAACTCAAATAAGAAAATAACAGAGCACCATTTGGAATAACGAATGATATCATAACAAGTTCTAGAAGAAACTTGTATTTTAAACAATGGATTAAGCTAGGCTTCAATTACATTGGTCAAGTTGTATGATAGAAAGGTTGTTTTGTTACTTTACCCAGATTTACAAACAAATAACCAAACCCGGGGGTATTGTCCTTTTAGATTAACTTGTATTACAATCAGCGGTGCAAGGAATTGCGAAACAAAGAAATAGTATCATCACGTGAAAAACGCCTTTTGGTGCAACATTGCAACAGTCTTTACCTTGTAGAAAATGTACTTCAAAATAATGATCAAATGAAGCCTAACAACTTTAACACTCAGGCCCTTATGTGAATCCTTTTGGGAAAGGAAAATTTCCTAGATATGAGTTTAATTGAAGAAAAATTGGAAAGCACCAGTTGCCACACTAATGAAGCTAGGCTTAAAAATTGAATTGGAAATACTATGTAATGTATACCCAACAAGAATTTTAATAGAGAGATGCGGAAAGGCAAATACAGATAAATGTGAGCCGTGCATGAGAAAAGAATATATTGAACAATTTTTCTTAACTGCAAAAATATTGACTAGATAGAATTATGCGATGGTTTGTAATGACATGTTAACTAAACAATCTGGTTATCCTAAAGCTGTGTCAGTCACTGAGGGTTTATTTGTTACTTAAAGATGGCAAGATTTCAATGTATATGCAAACCAAATTATTTCAATTGCAAAATGTTGCATCAGCAAATTAAACTATGCGAAGTTATCCATACCGTTATTTCTTTTCAGACAGGAAATGAATATCAGGCACATACAGAGTAAAAGAAAAGAATGTTAAATTTTGATTTTTTGGTTAGCTAAGTGATTATGATGTTGATGATGTATGTTTGCAACCAAAGTTACAGTTGTTGATATGAATAAGGAATAAACTGGCAACAGAGGTTTGCTGAAAAAAAAAAAAACAAGAGCATTAATGGTGCTGTAGTCAGCAGGTAATTAGTACGGGCCTTTAGCAATTGATTTGTGGCACAAGAGGAATTTACCAATTTTGAAAGAATGGCCCATTTAATTGGCCCATGTGATGTTAGACCCAAACCTGTGAATGACCACCTTCATATAAGGCCTTGCTGGTCAGCGTTCTTCTAATGCCAAGTATAGTGTATTATAACAATTGATTGTGAGAACAAGAAGAGGA